>JAHIAM010003652.1:0-83590 GCA_021605205.1 Aegilops longissima | reverse complement strand
TGGGCTAGCTTTGGATTTGCTCATATTTCGTGTGAGAGCCTTTGCTCATCCACTTGGCCACTTCTCCTTCGAGATCAGGACCTCTACGGAGAAGATCCCCAAGCGGATTCAAGACCCCTCCTAGGGTGGACCCTCAAGACCTCCTCATGGAGAAGAACGGCTACCCTTGTATCCTTACTTTTGTTGTCCTTGAATCTTGTGCCACTCTATGTATTCGATAATCTAGCACTTGTGTGATTGGTTTCTTGTCGGTTGAGTGACCTCTCCTCTTTTCCCGTGTTTTCCCTCGTGTTCTTCCGCCGTTCTTCGTGTTCCTCGTGAGGGATTCTCTCCAAGCGTGAAAGATCGCCAACATAGGGTTCTGCCCTATATCATATTGTATCATGAGCCACGCTCATCACGCTTTTGGAGCCCCTACATCGTGTCTTCTAGCTTGATTTTGTTGTTTTTGTCCTAATTCCGAAAATTCCCCACAAAAATAGCCCCAAATTTTTTTTTGTGATTTGTTAGTGTGATGAGATTTTGTTGGATTTGGTCCATGGATTTGTGTTGCTACATGTGGATCTAGCTTTCCCCACCCTTTTCCATCTTCCAAACCCCTCGATTTCGACCTCACAATCATCTTCTTCCCCGGAAATTTTGCAGTTCCTCTCCCCGAGCCCGATTTTCGCCCAGGCTCCGGACATCCAGACAAGGCCGGACGTCCGACGCAGTCCGGACGACCGTAAAATCACGGACGTCCGTAAAACCCTGACCAAACTAAATTTCTTCAGTTCAGACACGACCATCACCTCATATTTCTCCACATCTTCCAAACCCATATACACCAAAATCTTCCACGATTCCTCCGATGACGATTTTGACACATTTTGGTCCTTGAGATTTTGAGTTGTGGCTTCCGTATCCTTTTGTGTTTCGGCTATCTAGGTGCGGTTCGAGTTCATCATCACCACGGCGCAACTTCTCAAGGGTCTCATCATCGCCAAGGACGGTAACTTCGATTTATCTTTGTCATACATTGCAATTGCATTGATAACCCACATTGCCTCATTTTATGAAGCTTACCCATCGAGACTAGCCTTTGAGTATTGCCGCAACGTGACTTGTGCACATTTAGTGATCATACTCCATAGCATACATACCATACCAAAGTGGTGCATATCTTAGCATCAACTTGTGTGTCACAAAGTTGTCATCGCATACACAATTGCTATCTTGGTTCGTGAAGTTTTGCATGAGAAAAGAGCTCAAAAGAGAAAGAGCCAATCAAGCTTTTAAGCAAAGAGAGAAAGATAAGCAAAGAGCTTATGAGCAAGAACCATAGCATCATCAAACATTAAGATTGTCATACTTGATCATCTTGGATCAACACATCGACACACCATACATATAGTATACTTGGGATAGAAGTCGTTGCATTTTTGCTTAGTAGGTTGTGCACAAGTTCGTATCCGCCTATTGTGCAATCGTGCTAGCGTCTCTCTAGTGTTGTGCAACACGAGCATCTTGGTGTATTCCACATTTTGGCTCATCCTTGGTTGCATAACCCCATATTATCTATTTGCGTGTGTGTTTCCGTGTACCATATCTTGCTATTGGTCTACTTGTTGCATTTGCAAATTTGTGAATCATTTCCAACTTTATTGAGTCTCACTTACAATTGCATCAAATTTTGTGCCACCATCCTAACCGAGCTCCACCATAAGCTTTTATTTGTGTAGGTGTGAGAACCGACAAGAATCGGTACCAAGAGTGCTATTTCATTGTCCGCATTTGAGTGAACTTGATTCATTTTCAACATCGGTCAAAGGTACATTGGTATACGTTCTTTTCCGTTCTACCACTCACATCTTGCTTGGAATGATGGATAGGCCAAGTTCTTCTACCAACCCACTCTTCATTGAGCAAGACGACGACATGTCCTCATACGTCACCAAAAGCCACCTCTTCGGTGCACAACGAGCGTTGCACCAAGAACAACAAGCAATGAGCGACCGCATCGACAACCTCGCCACCGACTTGCGACTCTCCGAGCAACGTACAAGAGACTACTTCGACAACAAGTTCGAGGCACACAAGCAAGAGAATGATGCAAGAATGGACGAGATCCGCAAGTTAATGAGAAACCGGCATCATTCCATTTATTCATCATCAAGACGGAGCCACTCGAGTCGACACTCCGACGACACCTTCTACGACTCAAGTACACCGTCATCGAACTCTCTTCGACGAGCCGCACGCCAAGATCGTCATGCATCTCGCAACCCGCTACATGACAAGCACTCACAAGAGCAAGTTGATGATCAAGTTCCTCGTCCTCAATCAAACCAAGAGGCTTTTGCTCAAGCTCAAGAACGCAACGCCTTCGCCGCCAACAAGAGGAAGAAAGAGCACGCCGTCACCAAGACGAACAAGACGCCAATGCTCAACGTCGTCAACAACAACAACGTGAAGCGCAAGCTCTTGAGGCGCAACGTGCCCTTCAAGAATCAAGTAAAGCCGCCGCCAACCGCAATCGCGAACGGCGCAATCAAGAGGAAGCCCTTCGAGAAGAAATACAAGAGAGGAACTACCAACCTAATGTACAACGTCAAGTTCCTCAAGCTCCTCCACAAGCTCGCCAAGCTCCACCTCAACCTCAAATTCCACACGAGTAAGTTGATCATGGTCTTCCTCCGCGCCAAGAGCAACATGAAGATTTAGTACATCCCACGCCAAGGACGCCATCATCAACATCGCCAACAATACAATGAAGAGCAACGCTACGGCAAGCTAAAATTCACCATGCCCAAGTTCAATGGAAGCAATGACCCCGAAGACTACCTCTCATGGGCATTGAAGGTTGACAAAATCTTCCGTTTGCACAACTATGATGAAGCGAAGAAAATCGCTATGGCATCACTTGAGTTCCAAGATTATGTGCTCATATGGTGGGAACAAATCATTGAGCGACGACAAGCAAGAGGTGAACCTCCAATCACCACTTGGGCTCAAATGAAGGATGTCATGCGAGCATGTTTTGTACCAACATACTACAATCGCGACCTCTTCAAGAAACTCCAACTACTCAAACAAGGAACAAAGAGCGTTGAAGAATACTACAAGGAAATGGAGATAGCCATGATTCGAGCCAATGTCAAAGAAGATGATGAGCAAACTATGGCACGTTTCTTGAATGGACTAAATCATCCCATTAAGAAGATCGCCGACTTCCAACCATATTCATCCCTCATTGAGCTCGTGCATCAAGCTACAAAGGCGGAACGCCAAGTGCAAGATGACTTCAAGTACGCCAAGTACTCATCCAAGACCTACGGCTTCTCCAACAACCAAGCTTCAACAACTACTCCAACATCTACTTCGACCAAGCTTTCTTCAAGAAACGACGACAAGTCAAGTTACAAGAAGACTTCGACAAGTTCAAGTCGTCCTCCTCCTACTACAAGCAACCTCAAGCCGTGTGCTTCATCCTCTACTCCGACCGATGAGACCATCAAGACAAGCTCCTTCAAGTGTTTCACTTGCGGCGGCCGAGGCCACAAGTCCTACGAATGCACCAACAAGCGCGCCATGATCCTCAACGACGATGGCACATATGACTCCATGAGTGAAGAGGAAATGGAAGCCCTTGAGCAAGTGGCTATGCACCGGCAACTGAATGAAGATGAAGATGATCAAGTCTTTTGTGATGAGGATTCGAGCCCCGCTCTCGTTGTCTCCAAAGTCTTGACCCTTCAACATCAACAAGAAGAAGACCAACGATGCCACATCTTCCACACAAAAGCTGGCATCAATGGACGGTCCATCAAGGTCATCATCGATGGAGGTAGTTGCCACAACTTGGCAAGTGAAGAACTATGCTCCAAGCTACAATTGGTCAAGAGGAAGCACCCACACCCTTACATGGTTCAATGGCTAAGTGACTCCGGCACTATACGAGTCGAGCATACGGTCCAAGTCTCCTTCAAAATTGGTGCTTACGAAGACACTTTGAATGTGATGTGGTCCCAATGACCGCTTGCCACCTACTTCTTGGTCGACCATGGCAATTCGACCGTGGTGTCATCCACAATGGGCGCACCAATCACTATAGCTTCAAGATGAAGGGGAAAGAATATGTGCTACGACCTATGTCTCCTAGTCATGTGATAGCCGACAAACAAGCCACCCATCATAGAGGAAAGAGTGAGAAAGCGATCCACCAAAAAGTGAGTGAGAGCCACAAGCCAAATTTGAGCGACTCTTCGCCTAGAGAGAAAAACCTCATTCTATTTGCCACCAAAAGTGAGATGAGAGAAGTGTGTGAGAACCCATCTACCGTGATGCACTTTGTCCTTGTGTGCAAAGATGGAGAACCAAAAACTAACACCATTCACGAGCTACCTTTGGTGTTTCAATCTCTTTGCAGGAATTCCAAGATGTTTTTCCCGATGAGCTACCTCCGGTCTACCTCCGCTTGAGGCATTGAGCATCGAATCGACCTCATCCCCGGCGCCTACCAAACAAAGCTCCATACCGAGTCAATCCGAAGAAACCAAGGAGATTCAACGGCAAGTACAACAACTCATCGACAACCGTCATGTACGTGAAAGCCTAAGCCCTTGTGCCGTTCCGTTATTCTTGTGCCTAAACCCATGGAAGTTTCCGCTTGTGTTCGATTGTAGACCTATCAATGCTATTACTGCTCGATATAGGCATCCCATTCCTCGCTTAGATGACATGCTTGATGAACTTAGTGGAGCCAACTTTTTCTCTAAAATTGATCTTAAAAGTGGCTATTATCAAATCCGCATACAAGAGGGTGATGAATGGAAAACTGCTTTAAAACCAAATTTGGTTTATATGAGTGGTTAGTGATGCCTATGGGTCTTTCGAAGCTCTCGATACTTTTGTGCGTCTTATGCATCATGTACTTCGTCCTTACATTGGAGTCTTTGTTGTGGTTTACTTTGACGATATTCTTGTGTTTAGCAAAACAATGAAAGAGCACATCAATCATGTAAAATCTGTGTTGCAAACTCTTCGCAAGGAAAGCCTTTATGCAAACTTGAAAAATGCACATTTGGAGTTGACAAAGTGGTTTTCTTGGGTTTTGTTGTTTCCTCAAAGGGTGTCCATGTTGATGAATCTAAAATTCAAGCAATTAAAACTTGGCCCCAACCCACCAATTTGCAACAAGTGCTAAGTTTTCTTGGTCTTATGGGTTTCTATCGTCGCTTTGTGAAAGATTTTAGCACAATTGCCGCTCCTTTGCATGCTTTGAGCAAGAAGAATACTCCCTTTGTTTGGGGAACTTTGCAATCAGCCGCTTTTGATAAGCTCAAGTCTTTGCTTACTCATGCTCCGATTCTTGCCTTGCCCAATTTTGACAAAACTTTTGAGGTTCATTGTGATGCAAGTGGTACTGGAATTGGCGGAGTTTTAATGCAAGAAAAACGAGCCATTGCTTATTTTAGTGAAAAACTCTCCGGTGCTCAACTTAATTATCCCGTCTATGATAAAGAATTGTATGCTTTAGTGCGTGTGCTCCATGTTTGGGAACATTACCTTAGACCTCATGAGTTTGTCATCCATACCGATCATGAAACGCTTAAGTACCTCAAAGGTCAAACTAAATTAAACAAGCGTCATGCCAAATGGAGTGAATTCATTGAATCTTTTCCTTATGTGATCAAGTACATTAAGGGTAAAGAGAATGTAGTTGCCGACGCTTTCACGATATGCATGCTTGTCACTCAACTTGAGTTGAATGTCATTGGTTTTGAGCATATAAAAGACTTGTATGAGCATGATCCATCTTTTGCCAATCCTTATGCCAAGTGTTTGACGCATACGTCTTGGGAACAATACTACATCAAGGATGGTTATCTTATGAGAGCTAACAAACTTTGCATTCCCGAGTCTTCTCTTCGTTTGCTACTTTTGCAAGAAGCTCATGGAGGCGGACTCATGGGACACTTTGGACGCGACAAGACATTCGCCACGCTCTCCAACAACTACTTTTGGCCCAAGATGTTCCGCGACGTCCAACGCTTCACCAACCGATGCTATACATGTCGCAAAGCTAAGTCTAAAGCTCAATCTCATGGTCTTTACATGCCTCTTCCTATTCCATATCAACCATGGGAAGACATTAGTATGGATTTTGTACTTGGTTTGCCTAGGACTCAAAATGGCAAGGATTCCGTGTTTGTTGTTGTGGATAGATTTTCTAAGATGGCACATTTCATTCCTTGCAACAAGATAGACGATGCTTCACATGTTGCAAACCTCTTTCGTAGGGAAATCTTGCGACTCCATGCAGTACCAAAGACAATCGCTCCGATCGTGACGCCAAGTTCTTGAGTTACTTTTGAAGACCCTTTGCGCCAAGCTCGAATCAAGCTCTTGTTCTCCTCGCATACCATCCTCAAACCGACGGCCAAACGGAGGTGACGAACCGCACACTATCCACTCTACTTCGTGTCTTGATCAAGAAGAACATCAAGGAGTGGGAAGCATGTCTACCCATCGCCGAGTACGCCTACAATCGCAAGACATTCAACTACCGGCAAGTCCCCTTCGAGGTCGCTCACGGTTTCAACCCGTTGTCCCCATTGGACATTCTACCTCTCCCTCTCCAAGAGCGCACCAACATGGATGCAAGTGAACGAGCAAGCTACATCAAGAAGATGCACGAAGATACAAGGCACACAATTGAACGCCAAGTACAACGCCAAGCAAACAAGCTCAACGCCAACAAGCAACCCATCGTCTTCAATATTGGCGATCAAGTGTGGCTACACCTTCGCAAGGACCGCTTCCCCAAAGAACGCAAGTCCAAACTTCTCCCTCGAGCCGATGGCCCTTTCAAAGTGCTCGCACGCTACAACGACAACGCTTACAAAATCGACATACCTCGCGACAAGTACAACGTGAGCGACATCTTCAACGTCAAGGACCTTGCACCTGTCCATGGAGATGAAGTTTTTGATCCGAGGTCGGATCTCTCCCAAGGGGGAGATGATGCAGAGCAGCCCTCACTCATCCCCACGGACGTGCCTACATCTCTCTCAACACCACCGGGACCCATGACAAGAGCCCGAGCTAAGGCTATTGAAGATAAGGTGAACTCGCTCCTCTCCGAACTTCTTATTTCTACCCATGAGACATGGCTACTACCTCATTCAGAAACTCTGTGTGTAATCAGGTACATGGAGGCGAACCAAGGATCTACTACTTGCAAGAGCCAAGACGGCGAGAACCCCAAGTATGTCGAAGAGGAAGAAGGGATGCAGCTGAAGCTACAGGACACGGACGTCCGACCCCTTCCGGACGTCCGACGATTCCCAGGACACAGACGTCCGACGCCCTCCGGACGTCCGGAACTTCGTCACCCGAATCAAACCTACGGACGACCGGAGCTGACCGGACGTCCGGACGACCATCACCCGAGCCGGATCTACGGACGACCGACAGCCTCCGGACGTCCGGACCCTCCTGAAGCCCCGGACGACCGGCCCGCGACGGACGACCGACACACCTCTGGCGAGAGAAGAGTAGTCGACGCTCGAACGCGTCCGGACGACCGACCTCCTGAAGCCTCCGGACGTCCGACGCCTTCCGGACGTCCGACGCCTGATGCGGGCTGAAGCCCATGTACCCCTTCGTTTTGACTTCCATTTGCACTAAGACTATAAATAGGACCCTCCCATCTCCTAGTTGGGCTAGCTTTGGATTTGCTCATATTTCGGTGTGAGAGCCTTTGCTCATCCACTTGGCCACTTCTCCTTCGAGATCAGGACCTCTACGGAGAAGATCCCCCAAGCGGATTCAAGACCCCCTCCTAGGGTGGACCCCTCAAGACCTCCTCGCGGAGAAGAACGGCTACCTTGTATCCTTACTTTTGTTGTCCTTGAATCTTGTGCCACTCTATGTATTCGATAATCTAGCACTTGTGTGATTGGTTTCTTGTCGGTTGAGTGACCTCTCCCTCTTTTCCCCGTGTTTTCCCTCGTGTTCTTCTGCTCGTTCTTCGTGTTCCTCGTAGGGATTCTCTCCAAGCGTGAAAGATCGTCAACATAGGGTTCTGCCCTATATCACTGTGTAGGCCCAGCAGGTGTGCTCTTGGCAGATAGTGGTGGTTGTGCCTGTTTTCTTGTATCACGGTTGGAGGTGGCAGCCGACGGAGGTGCCGGTGTAGTAGAACGTGTGGAAGTAGATGATGCACGTGGTGTCCATGATGAAGGTCGACCTGCGCAGAAAAGTTAGTCCGCCAACAACGCTGTCGATCCTGCACTTCACGCTCAGCTTTACAAGCAAGATGGAATAATCGAGTGATATTATTATAATCCTTGTAGTCTAGAATGGTCTGAATCTCTATTTAATCCACCCGAAAACGTGCAAGCATAGCTTCATTCTCCTCAACAATACCACATCTAATCAAGCCAGTTTGTAATTCCCGATAATATTCTTCACCGAATTTTTCCTTGTCTTAAGCGCTGCAATTTTTGAAGTAATTCACGCTGATAATATGGTGGAACCCAACGAGTACGCATAGCAGTTTTCAAAGCAGCCCAAGTAGCTGGACAGATATAATCTACAATGTTCGACCACCAAACACATGCAAAGCTAGTGAAAGCACAAACAGCAGCAGGAACACGCCTCTCCTCGGATATTGTAAACATGTAAATCGCTGTTCAGTTTCTAACTCCCAAGTAAGATATATATATCAGAACATATCTACCCTCAAATGGTGGAATATTCAATTTCAGTTTAGGGAGATGGTCATGATCTCGTACCTGAAGGGGAGCCCTAACATTGCCATTATTTGCATGTGGACGACCTGGTGGTTGTGGTGCTGGTGGTTGCACGTAGTTCTGATGTTGATCAACCTCATCCTCGTAATCTCTCACATAATCATCCTCCTCCACATCAGCAGCAGGAGCCACGTATATCAACAGCAGCACTAGCAGCTTGGCCAGCTGAAGAGGGACACGGCTCGCTTCGGCGAAGGGTTGCTTCATGACGTGGAGGTAGTCGTTGTTGTTGTTGTAGAGGTGCGTCCAGTGCAGCCGGTGGTGGTGGTGGTAGACGCCACGAGCAATTCATTAAACCTGTTATCGATCTTTGTTTCAACGCCTTCTCAATGCCATCTATCTTCTCCATGGCCTCTTCAAATCTATTTAGCACATCGTCCACCTGCCCACTCATCATTTGTTGAAACTTATCATGTAGCGCTTTGTTTGTCATGTTCTCCCGGTCAGTCTCGTCGCCTTGTGATCCTGCCATGGTTAGCAGCAATAGAAACACGCAAGAATATGATTCGACGGACTACTAGGAAGTGGTGGTGGTGGTGTGGTGGACAATCACAAATCCGTCAAGCAAATCTCAAATTCTTACCAGTTCTTACCCAGCAGCAAAGGTGATCGGCAACCGATGTAGTCAAAACTCTCAAAGCTTGGATAGAGCGATTACTGGGAGAGTCAAACGCACGATGTAGATGGATGTGGAGCTGGGAAGGCTTATAATATGGTAGCAAAAGGGTCAGCAATAATCAATTCAGAGATGCAGAGTTGGATAAACGCCAATGACGGTATTATGCTGGTCCTAGGCTAGACCGTGCTAGAGACGCGAGCCTAGAACACTAACAAAATCACGGCGCTGCACGTAAACAAGGGAAAAGCACACTCTGGATTTTTTTTTCGCTTTTTTTTTTGCTGTTTTTTTGCGCTGCTCCTTTTTTTTAAAAATCACTATAATGGCGAGTGTCTCAAAACTCTTCCGAGGTCAAACTGACAGATGGGCACGAAATTTTTCGACCAAAAAAATTTTTTTTTCGACGCCTGACCCAAAAACTGAAACGGGTCAAAAAATTTCTATAACGGCGACTGTCTCAATACACTTATAAACACCTAGAAATAGGATAGCCAGAAAATTTTTTGACAAGTGCGTTTTCGGAAAATTTTGGGCCTAAACGGAGGGTGGTTTCCGAAACCTACTCCGGCAAGGAAAACACAAATCGGAAACTAGATGGATCTCGAAAACAAACCGAATATGCAAGGAACTCGGATTGGTGGTGGATATATGGTGGTGGTATATGGCAGCGGTGGTGGTAGCGGTGGTAGTATATGGATATGGATCGGTGTGGTGGCGGCGTGACAACTTATGACCAGAACTCGAAACTCTAATAGACTAGACGCTAAGACCAGCAACTAGACACGACGATGCAACCGCAAATTCAACAAAGCAAAACCCTAAAAAGATTATGCAAAAGGCTCAGATTGGTTCGGATATGATGAACTAACCCTAATTTTTTTTGTGGCTTTTTCGTGGACTTTAGGTGTGAAGAACAGACTCGATCTAATCTACGAAAAACTGTAAAATCTCACCGAGCAACCTGAAAATCTGATACCAATTGATAGAGGCAAAGGTGTCTCGTCTTTTGATGAGATATTGGTTTTCGCTTTGGAGGAAGTCAACTTTGACGATCCGACTACGAACGTGCTTGAGGACGCCGCTTTAGCAATCGCTAAACCAACTCCGAGAGGTTATTGACCACGCCGAGCATGATCAACCTGACCACGAGGGTCTGCTTCCTGCGAGCAAACGAAGAACAAGCAAGAAACTGAGATTGCAATCTGGATATTGCGAATATAAGATGAAAGCTTTATTGATCAAGGTGGGGTTCTGTGACGCTTTGTCCGGTCGTTGAACACAAACGGCACGCGGTTGCAGCTATGGCGAACTTTTAATCTAAACAAAACCCAAGTTCTAAACGGTGCCCTAAGGGCTGTATATATGGAGGAAGAGGGGGAATTTCGTGGCCCTTGGTGGAGGGGTCCAAATCAACCCTATCTCTTGTTTCCCCACACACGGACTCTAAAAATAGCCTATACTTGTGTATTTCGAAATTACAAGGGCCTGGCCCACTAATAAGGTGACGCAGCACCTAGAATAGCATCGGGACGACATTTATGAAGTAGCATCTTGTATATTTCGTCCAAGGCTTCATGCACCCATTATGGTGGCTTCAAAGTCCTGAAACCATCACTTGTAACTCCGTTTTGTTCCCCTTGCATGGCATTATCTCCATGCTTGTTCTTGCTCCAATGTCCATCCTTCTCCAAGCTAGGGCCTTCATTTGTAAGCAAAACAAATGTATCCAATTTAGGCAGCATCATATTCTCATGAACATTAGAATCATTACCAAGAAACGAAAGTACCTGATAATTTCATTGGCGTGCGCGAGCTCTAGTAATTGGTCCAGTATATGTAGCAGTAGGGGCTGTGGGTGTAACAATGGTATTGATGTCCTCATCAACGATGTTACCGTCCTTGGCGAAGATGAGCGGTGGTGATGTTGATGTTGAACCGTACCTAGATAGCCGAAACACAAAAGGATACGGAAACCCCAACTCAAATTCTCAAAGCAAAATTTGGCAACATTGTCGGAATTGGTAGTGGGAAAGGCTATGGTGGTGTTATGCGGAAGCGGTGGAGGTAAGTGGAAGTGTATGTGGGCACGGGACAAAATTTGGCGAAAGTTAGGCGGTGAACGGGGTGGTGGATGGGGATTGATGCTACTAGGAACCGGATTTCCGGGCTAGAAGCCGGATGTCCGGGGCACCGGATGTCCGGGCTGGTCGGGCCGGATGTCCGGGGTGCCGGATGTCCGGGCTGTTCGGGCCGGATGTCCGGGCTCTGGGTCCGTGGACGAACTCGATGAACACCGCGTGGAGAGGTCAAATCCGGGGCAAAATTCGGGCGATTTTGAGGATGGAAATTGTGGAAATGGAGGGGGAATTTAAGATCTACCTGCAACACACGAAATCCGCGGATCAAATCCAATAAAACTTCATCACACCAACAAATCACAAAAAAAATTTGGGGCTATTTTTGTGGGGAATTTTCGGAATTAGGACAAAAACAACAAAATCAAGCTAGAAAAAGAGGGGTAGGGGCTCCAATAACGTGATCAACGTGCCTCATGATACCATAGATGATGTAGGGCGGAACCCTACGTGGGTGATCTTTCACGTTGGAGCGAATCCTACGGGGAATCACGAAGAACACGCGGAAGAACAAAAGGGAAACACGGAGGAGACGAGAGGGAAATCTGATGTAGGGCGGAACCCTACGTGGACGATCTTTCACGTTGGAGCGGATCCTACGGTGAATCACGAAGAACACGCGGAAGAACAAGATGGGAAACACGGGGAAAACGAGGGAGAATTCACTCAACCGACAAGAGGTCAATCACACAAGTGCTAGATTATCGATCACATAAGGTGGCACAAGATCCAAGATCAACAAAGGAAAGATACAAACGGTAGCCGTTTTTCTCCGTGAGGAGGCCTTGATGGGGTCCACCCTAGAAGGGGGTCTTGAATCCGCTTGGGCGATCTTCTCCGTAGAGGTCCTGATCTCCGAGGAGAAGTAGCCAAGTGGATGAGCAAAGGCTCTCACACAAGAATATGAGCTAATCCAATGCTAACCCTAGAAAGAGGAAGGAGATGGAGTTTATATAGTCTAGAGGCGAAGAGGTACATGGGTCTCGGCCCTTTGCTATGCGCAGACAGGCGGAGCCGGATGTCCGGGCGTCGGCCCGGATGTCCGGGCTTTCCCGAGGCGCCGGATGTCCGGGCTAGCCGGCCGGATGTCCGGGCTGGCGCGGCTGGTTTTGCCGATTCGGGTGCGGGGCGCCGGATTTCCGGGCGAGTGGCCGGATATCCGGGGCTTCGGGACGGGCCGGATGTCCGGGCGGGGAGGCCGGATGTCCGGGCTGGCCTGGGTCTTCCAGACGCATTCGGTGATGGAGGGGCCGGATTTCCGGGCGAAGGGGCCGGATATCCGGGGCTTCAGGAAGAGCCGGATGTCCGGGGCATGGTGCCGGATGTCCGGGCTGGGCAGACTTCTCCGGTTCCTCTCGTCGTGTTCCTTCATCCTTGTACTTGGGGACTTGTCCGTCTTCACGCACCCTCGGAGGTTCCCTTGACACCTAATCATGCATAGCATATCGGACTTAGGTAGTAGCCATGTCTCGAGTGGATCATATGCGATATCAATAAGGAAGGAGGTCACCTCGCTCTCGAGAGCTCTAGCTCTAGCTCGTGTCATGGGTCCTCTTGGCTCTTGATGAGACAGTTGTGGATGCATGGGGATGATCGTGGATGCTCCACATCATCTCCCCCTGGGAGAGATCCGACCTCGGATCAAAAGCTTCATCTCCATGGAAAGGTGCGAGGTCCTTGACGTTGAAGATGTCGCCACGCTGTACTTGTCTCGAGGTATGTCGATCTTGTAAGCGTTGTCGCTAGAAGTGCATAGTACCTTGAAAGGTCCATCGCTCGAGGAGATGTTTGACTTGCGCTCTTTGGGGAAGCGGTCTCATGCGAAGGTGTAGCCACACTAGATCACCAATGTTGAAGACGATGGGTTGCTTGTTGGCGTTGAGCTTGTTTGCTTGGCGTTGTACTTGGCGCCAATGGTGTGCCTTGTATCTTCGCAGCATCTTCTTGATGTAGCTTGCTCGCTCACTTGCATCCATGTTGGTGCGCTCTTGGAGAGGAAGTGGTAGAATGTCCAATGGGGACAACGGGTTGAAACCGTAGACGACCTCGAAGGGGGACTTGCCAGTAGTTGAATGTCTTGCTCGGTTGTAGGCGTACTTGGCGATGGGTAGACATGCTTCCCATTCCTTGATGTTCTTCTTGATCAAGACACGAAGTAGAGTGGATAGTGTGCGGTTCGTCACCTCCGTTTGGCCGTCGGTTTGAGGTTGGTATGCCGAGGAGAACAAGAGCTTGATTCCAAGCTTGGCACATAGGGTCTTCCAAAAATAACTCAAGAACTTGACGTCACGATCGGAGACGATTGTCTTTGGTACGTCATGGAGTCGCAGGATTTCCCTACAAAAGAGATTTGCAACATGTGAAGCATCGTCTCTCTTGTTGCAAGGAATGAAATGTGCCATCTTAGAAAATCTATCCACAACAACAAACACGGAGTCCTTGCCATTTTGAGTCCTAGGCAAACCAAGTACAAAATCCATACTAATGTCTTCCCATGGTTGATATGGAATAGGAAGAGGCATGTACAGACCATGAGATTGAGCTTTAGACTTAGCTTTGCGACATGTATAGCATCGGTTGGTGAAGCGTGAGACGTCATGAACATCTTGGGCCAAAAGTAGTTGTTGGAGAGCGTGGCGAATGTCTTGTCGCGTCCAAAGTGTCCCATGAGTCCGCCTCCATGAGCCTCTTGCAAAAGGAGCAAACGAAGAGAAGACTCGGGAATGCAAAGTTTGTTAGCTCTCATAAGATAACCATCCTTGATGTAATATTGTTCCCAAGACGTATGCGTCAAACACTTAGCATAAGGAGAAGCAAAAGATGGATCATGCTCATACAAGTCTTTTATATGCTCAAAACCAATAACATTCAACTCAAGTTGAGTGACAAGCATGTTTATGCGTGAAAGCGCGTCGGCAACTACATTTTCTTTACCCTTAATGTACTTGATCACATAAGGAAAAGATTCGATGAATTCACTCCATTTTGCATGACGCTTGATCAATTTAGCTTGACCTTTGAGGTACTTAAGTGTTTCATGATCGGTATGGATGACAAACTCATGAGGTCTAAGGTAATGTTCCCAAACATGTAGCACACGCACTAAAGCATACAATTCTTTGTCATAGATGGGATAATTGTTGAGCACCGGAGAGTTTTTCACTAAAATAAGCAATGGCTCGTTTTCTTGCATCAAAACTCCGCCAATTCCGTACCACTTGCATCACAATGAACCTCAAAAGTTTTGTCAAAATTGGGCAAAGCAAGAATCGGAGCATGAGTAAGCAAAGACTTGAGCTCATCAAAAGCGGTTGATTGCAAAGTTCCCCAAACAAAAGGAGTATTCTTCTTGCTCAAAGCATGCAAAGGAGCGGCAATTGTACTAAAATCTTTCACAAAGCGACGATAGAAACCCGCAAGACCAAGAAAACTTCGCACTTGTTGCAAATTGGTGGGTTGGGGCCAAGTTTTGATTGCTTCAATTTTAGATTCATCAACATGGACACCCTTTGAGGAAACAACAAAACCCAAGAAAACCACTTTGTCGACGCCAAAAGTGCATTTTTTCAAGTTTGCATAAAGGCTTTCCTTGCGAAGAGTTTGCAACACAGATTTTACATGATTGATGTGCTCTTTCATGGTTTTGCTAAACACAAGAATATCATCAAAGTAAACCACAACAAAGACTCCAATATAAGGACGAAGCACATGATGCATAAGACACACAAAAGTACCGGGAGCTTCCGAAAGACCCATAGGCATCACTAACCATTCATATAATCCAAATTTGGTTTTGAAAGCAGTTTTCCATTCATCACCCTCTTGTATGGATTTGATAATAGCCACTTTTAAGATCAATTTTAAGAAAAGTTGGCTCCACTAAGTTCATCAAGCATGTCATCTAAGCGGGGAATGGGATGCCTATATCGAACGGTAATAGCATTGATAGGTCTACAATCGGAACACAAGCGGAAACTTCCATCGGGCTTAGGCACAAGAATAACCGGAACGGCACAAGGGCTTAGACTTTCACGTACATGGCCGTTGTCGATGAGTTGTTGTACTTGCCGTTGAATCTCCTTGGTTTCTTCGGGATTGACTCGGTATGGAGCTTTGTTTGGTAGAGGCGCTCCGGGATTGCCGTCGATTCGATGCTCAATGCCTCAAAGAGGAGGTAGACCCGGAGGTAGCTCATCAGGGAAAATATCTTGAAATTCCTGCAAAAGAGATTGAAACACCAAAGGTAGCTCGTGAATGGTGTTAGTTTTTGGTTCTCCATCCTTGCACACAAGGACAAAGTGCATCACACTCGATGGGTTCTCACACACTTCTCTCATCTCACTTTTGGTGGCAAATAGAATGAGGTTTTTCTTTCTAGGCGAAGAGTCGCTCAAATTTGGCTTGTGGCTCTCACTCACTTTTGGGTGGATCACTTTCTCACTCTTTTCTCTATGATGAGCGGCTTGCTTGTCGGCTATCACTTGAGTAGGAGACATAGGTCGTAGCACATATTCCTTCCCTTTCATCTTGAAGCTATAGTGATTGGTACGCCCATTGTGTATGACACCACGGTCGAATTGCCATGGTCGACCAAGAAGTAGGTAACAAAC
This sequence comes from Aegilops longissima, assembly GCA_021605205.1. Taxonomy (NCBI): domain Eukaryota; kingdom Viridiplantae; phylum Streptophyta; class Magnoliopsida; order Poales; family Poaceae; genus Aegilops; species Aegilops longissima. The sequence goes on along the minus strand of JAHIAM010003652.1, from coordinate 67,428 downwards.
GGTCATTGGGACCACATCACATTCCAACGTGTCTTCATAAGCACCGATTTTGAAGGAGACTTGGACCGATGCTCGACTCAGATAGTGCCGAGTCACTTAGCCATTGAACCTTGTAGGGTGCGGTGCTTCCTCTTGACCAAGTGTAGCTTGGAGCATAGTTCTTCACTTGCCAAGTTGTGGCAACTACCTCCATCGATGATGACCTTGATGGACCGCCCATTGATGCCGGATTTTTGTGGAAGATGTGGCATCGCTGGTCTTCCTCTTGTTGATGTTGAAGAGTCAAGACCTTGGAGACAACGAGAGCGGGCTCAATCCTCATCACAAAAGACTTGATCATCTTCATCTTCATTCACTTGCGGTGCATGGCCACTTGCTCAAGGGCTTCCATCTCTTCTTCACTCATGGAGTCATATGTGCCATCGCTATTGAGGATCATGGTGCGCTTGTTGGTGCATTCAGATGACTTGATGGCTCGGCTTACAAATGAAGGCCCTAGCTTGGAGAAGGATGCAACACATGAAGCCTTGGACGAAATATACAAGATGCTACTTCATAAATGTCGTCCCGAGGCTATTCTAGGTGCTGCACACCTTATTAGTGGGCCAGGCCCATGTAATTTCGAAATACTTAAGTATAGGCTGTTTTAGAGTCCGTATGTGGGGAAACAAGAGTTAGGGTTGATTTCGACCCTCCACCAAGGGCCACGAAATTCCCCCTCTTCCTCCATATATACAGCCCTTAGGGCACCGCTTAGACCTTGGGTTTTGTTTAGATTAAAAGTTCGCCATAGCTGCAACTTCGCAGCATTTCGCTTGTGTTCAACGACTGCATAAAGGCGCCACAGAACCCCACCTTGATCAATAAAGCTTTCATCTTATATTCGCAATATCCAGATTGCAATCTCAGTTTCTTGCTTGTTCTTCGCTTGCTCGCAGGAAATGCAGACCCTCGTGGTCAGGTTGATCGTGCTCGGCGTGGTCAATAACCTCTCGGAGTTGGTTTAGCGATTGCTAAGGCGCGACGCCCTCAAGACGCTCAGTAGTCGGATCGTCAAAGTCGACTTCCTCCAAAGCGAAAACCAACATCTCATCGAAAGACGGACACCTTTGCCTCTATCAAGTGGTATCAGATTTCCAGGTTGCTCGGTGAGATTTTACAGTTTTTCGTAGTTTAGATCGAGTCTGTTCTTCATACCTATAGTCCACGGTTAGTTCATCATATCCGAACCAATCTGAGCCTTCGCATAATCTTTTTAGGGTTTGCTTTGTTGAATTTGCGGTTGCATCGTCGTGTCAAGTTGCTGGTCTTAGAGTCTAGTCTTTTAGAGTTTCGAGTTCTGGTCATAAGTTGTCACGCCACCGCACCATCATCATCGCCATTGTCATCTTCCACCATTGCTTATCCGCCACCGCTCCACCAATCCATATCCATATACCACCACCGCTGCCATATATCCACCACCATATATCCACCACCAATCCGAGTTCCTTGCATATTAGGGTTGTTTTCGAGATCCATCTAGTTTCCGATTCGTGTTTCCTTGCCGGAGTAGGTTTCGAAAAAAAAACGCACTTGTCGAAAAAAATTTTCTGGCTATCCTATTTTTAAGTGTTTCTAAGTGTATTGAGACAACGCCATTATAGAAAGTTTTTTGACCTGCTTCAGCTTTTGGGTCCGGCAAAAAAAAAAAATTGGTCGAAAAATTTCGTGCCCATCCCGTCATTTGACCTCGGAAGAGTTTTGAGACACTCGCCATTATAGTGATTTTTGCAAAAAAAAAAAGCAGCAAAAAAAAGCAGCAAAAAAAAAAAAGCGAAAAAAAAATTCCAGAGTGTGCTTTTCCTTTGTTTACGTGCAGCGCCGTGATTTTGTTAGTGTTCTAGGCTCGCGTCTCTAGCACGGTCTAGCCTAGGACCAAAGACAAGATCGTCGTTGAGCGCTTATTCAACTTTGCATCTCTGAATTGATTATTGCTAACCTTTTTGCTACCATATTATAAGCCTTCCCAGCTCCACATACATCTACATCGTGCGTTGACTCTCCCCGGTAATCGCTCTATCCAAGCTTTGAGAGTTTTGACTACATCGGTTGCCGATCACCGCCGTCTTTGGTAAGAACTGGTAAGAATTTGAGATTTGCTTGACGGATTTGTGACTGTCCACCACACCACCACCACCACTTCCTAGTAGTCTGTCAATCATATTCTTGTGTGTTTCTATTGCTGCTAACCATGGCAGGATCACAAGTCGATTTAGACTGACGGGAGAACATGACAAACAAAGCGCTACATGATAAGTTTCAACAAATGATGAGTGGGCAGGTGGACGATGTGCTAAATAGATTTGAAGAGGCCATGGAGAAGATAGATGGCATTGAGAAGGCGTCAAACAAAGCTCGATAACAAGTTTAATGAATTGCTCGCTGCGTCTACCACCACCACCACCGGCTGCACCTAACGCACCTCTACTACAACAACATGGACTACCTCCACATCGCTAAACAGCCCTCCGCCGAGCTTCCCGTGTCCCTCTTCACCGCCAAGCTGCTGGTGCTGCTGTTGATACTTCAGGCTCCTGCCACTGCGGTGGGGAGGATGATTATGTGAGAGCTTACGAGGATGAGGTTGATCAACATCGAACTACGCAACAACCACCAGGTCATCCACATGCAAATAATGGCAATGTTCGGGCTCCTTCAGTACGAGATCATGACCATCTCCTAAACTGAAATTGAATATTCCACCATTTGAGGGTAGATATGTTCCTGATATATATCTTACTTGGGAGTTAGAAACTGAACAACGATTTACATGTTTACAATATCCCGAGGAGAGACGTGTTCCTGCTGCTGTTTGTGCTTTCACTAGCTTTGCATGTGTTTGGTGGTCCGAACATTGTAGATTATATCCTGTTCCAGCTACTTGGGCTGCTTTGAAAACTGCTATGCGTATCGTTGGGTTCCACCATATTATCAGCGTGAATTACTTCAAAAATTGCAGCGCTTAAGACAAGGAAAAATTCGTAGAAGAATATTATCGGGAATTACAAACTGGCTTGATTAGATGTGGTATTGTTGAGGAGAATGAAGCTATGCTTGCACGTTTTCGGGTGGATTAAATAGAGAGATTCAGACCATTCTAGACTACAAGGATTATAATAATATCACTCGATTATTCCATCTTGCTTGTAAAGCTGAACGTGAAGTGCAGGATCGACAGTGCCTTGGCGCGGACTAACTTTTCTGCAGGTCGACCTTCATCATGGACACCACGTGCATCATCTACTTCCACACGCTCTACTACACGGCACCTCCGTCGGCTGCCACCTCCAACCGTGATACAAGAAAGCAGCACAACCACCACTATCTCGCCAAGAGCACACCTTTGGGCCTACAGAGCTCTTCTTCTTCCATGGCGCCAACAGGGCACACAAGTGATATTATTTGTCGTCGTTGTAAGGGAAGAGGACATTTTATGAGAGAATGCAATCTCAGCGTGTGATGATTGCTACCGAGGATGGTGGGTATGAGTCGCTAGTGACTATGATGAAGAGACTTTGGCTCTTATTACACATGAAGAACACGGTGGAGATGATTCTGATCCCGAGACGCAATACATGGCTGTCAAGATGCCGACAGTATGAATGTTTAGTTGCTCAACGTGTTTTGAGTGTGCAGGTTACACAAGCTGAGCAAAATCAGAGGCATAACTTGTTCCATACAAAGGAGTTGTGAAGGAACGTTCTATTCAAGTCCATCATAGATGGAGGAGCTGCAACAACTTGGCTAGCATGGATATGGTGGAGAAGCTTTCTCTCACCACAAGACCACATCCACATCCTTACTACATCCAATGGTTCAACAACAGCGGCAAGGTTAAGGTAACACGTGCTCGTGTGTGTATTTTAGTATCTCTACATATGCTGATTATGTTGATTGTGATGTGGTACCTATGCAAGCATGTTCCTTATTACTTGGTAGACCATGGCAATTTGATAAAAATTCTGTACACCATGGTAGAAACAATCAGATACTCTTGTTCACAAGGATAAAAATATTACTTTGCTTCCTATGACTCCTGATTCCATTTTGAAAGATGATATTAATAGAGCTAATAAAGCAAAACAGGAGAAAAATAAGAGTGAAAATCAGATTGTGGCAAAAGAATTTGAGCAACAAATGAAGCCTAATAATAAACCATCTAATGTTGCTTCTGAAATTAAACTGAAAAGTGCATGTTTATTTGCCACCAAATCTGATATTGATGAGCTAGATTCTAGCAAATCTGTTTGCTATGCTTTTGTGTGCAAAGAGGCATTATTTTCATTCGAGGACGTGCCTTCCTCTTTGCCCCTGCTGTCACTAACATTTTGCAGAGTTCACGACGCCTTCCCACAAGACGTGCCACCGGATTACCACCTATTCGAGGGATTGAGCATCAAATTGACTTAATTCCCGTGCATCGCTACCCAACCGCGCACCATACCGCACCAATCCAGAGGAGACGAAGGAGATTATGCGTCAAGTACAGTGAGCTGCTCGACAAAGGTTATATACGCTAATCTCTTAGTCCTTGTGCTGTTCCTATTATACTAGTGCCTAAAAAGGATGGTACGTCACGTATGTGTGTTGATTGTAGAGGCATTAATAATATTACTATTCGTTATCGCCATCCTATTCCTAGGCTAGATGATATGCTTGATGAATTGAGTGGCTCTACAATATTCTCCAAAGTTGATTTATGAGTGGATACCATCAAATTCGTATGAAATTGGGAGATGAATGGAAAACAGCATTTAAAACTAAGTTTGGATTATATGAGTGGTTAGTCATGCCTTTTGGGTTAACTAATGCACCTAGTACTTTCATGAGATTAATGAACGAAGTTTTACGTGCTTTCATTGGACGATTTGTGGTAGTTTACTTTGATGATATACTGATTTATAGCAAATCTTTGGAAGAACATTTGGAACATTTACGTGTTGTTTTTAATGCTCTCGTGATGCACGCTTGTTTGGTAACCTTGGGAAGTGCACCTTTTGCACCGACCGAGTATCTTTTCTTGGCTATGTTGTTACTCCACAGGAATTGAAGTTGATAAAGCCAAGATTGAAGCTATTGAGAGTTGGCCGCAGCCCAAAACGGTCACACAAGTGAGGAGTTTTCTTGGACTCGCTGGTTTCTATAGGCGCTTTGTGAGAGACTTTAGCACCATTGCTGCACCTCTCAATGAGCTTACAAAGAAGGATGTGCCTTTTGTTTGGGGTACCGCATGTGAAGAAGCCTTCACGGTATTGAAAGATAAGTTGACACATGCCCTTTACTCCAACTTCCCGACTTTAATAAGACTTTTGAGCTTGAATGTGATGCTAGTGGAATTGGATTAGAGGTGTGTTATTACAAGATGGCAAACCTGTTGCATACTTTTCTCGAAAAATTGAGTGGGCCTAGTCTGAACTATTCTACTTATGACAAAGAATTATATGCTCTTGTTCGGACTTTAGAGACATGGCAACATTATTTATGGCCCAAAGAATTTGTTATACATTCTGATCATGAATCTTTGAAACATATTAAAAGTCAAGCTAAACTGAATCGTAGACATGCTAAATGGGTTGAATTCATTGAGACTTTCCCTTATGTCATTAAACACAAGAAGGGTAAAGAAAATGTTATTGCTGATGCTTTGTCTCGTCGATATACTATGCTTTCACAACTTGACTTCAAAATATTTGGTTTGGAGACCATCAAAGATCAATATGTGCATGATGCTGATTTTAAAGATGTAATGCAGAATTGTAAAGAGGGAAGAACATGGAACAAGTTCGTTATTAATGATGGTTTTGTGTTCCGTGCTAACAAGCTATGCATTCCTGCTAGCTCTGTTCGTCTTTGTTGTTGCAGGAGGCGATGGAGGAGGATTAATGGGACACTTTGGCGTGAAGAAGACGGAGGATATACTTGCTACACATTTCTTTTGGCCAAAGATGAGACGGATGTTGAGCGCTTTGTTGCTCGCTGCACTACATGTCAAAAAGCTAAGTCACGACTCAATCCTCATGGTTTATATATGCCTTTGCTGTGCCTAGTGTTCCTTGGGAGGATATATCTATGGACTTTGTTTTAGGTTTACCTCGAACAAAGAAGGGAGGATAGCATATTTGTTGTCGTGGATAGATTCTCAAAATGGCACACTTTATACCATGTCATAAAAGCGATGATGTTTATTAATGTTGCTGATTTGTTCTTTCGTGAAATTATTCGCTTGCATGGTGTGCCAAATACTATTGTTTCAGATCGTGATACTAAATTTCTTAGCCACTTTTGGAGATGTTTATGGGCTAAGTTGGGGACTAAACTGCTTTTAGTACTACTTGTCACCCCAAACCGATGGATAAACTGAAGTAGTCAATAGAACATTGTCTACTATGCTTAGGGCTGTTTTGAAGAATAATAAGAAAATGTGGGAAGAATGCTTGCCTCATATTGAATTTGCTTATAATCGCTCATTGCATTCTACTACTAAGATGTGCCCTTTTGAAATTGTGTATGGCTTCCTACCTCGTGCACCTATTGATTTGTTGCCTCTTCCATCTTCGGAGAAGGTTAATTTTGATGCTAAAGAACGTGCTGAATTGATTTTAAAATGCATGAGATAACTAAGGAAAACATTGAGCGATGAATGCTAAATATAAACTTGCTGGAGATAAGGGTAGAAAACATGTTGTCTTTGCACCGGAGATCTTGTTTGGTTACATTTATGTAAGGATAGGTTTCCTAATTTGCATAAATCAAAGCTAATGCCACGTCTTGATGGTCCATTTAAGGTGTTAGAGAAAATAAATGATAATGCATATAAACTTGAGCTGCCCGCAGATTTTGGGGTTAGTCCCACTTTTAACATTGCAGATTTGAAGCCTTATTTGGGTGAGGAATATGAGCTCCGTCGAGGACGACTTCATTTCAAGAAGGGAGGATGATGAGGACATCAATACCATTGTTACACCCACAGCCCCTACTGCTACATATACCGGACCAATTACTAGAGCTCATGCACGCCAATTAAATTATCGGTACTTTCGCTTCTTGGTAATGATTCTAATGTTCATGAGAATATGATGCTGCTTAAATTGGATACATTTGTTTTGCTTACAAATGAAGGCCCTAGCTTGGAGAAGGATGGACATTGGAGCAAGAACAAGCATGGAGATAATGCCATGCTAAGGGGAACAAGAACGGAGTTACAAGTGATGATTTCAGGACTTTGAAGCCACCATAATGGGTGCATGAAGCCTTGGACGAAATATACAAGATGCTACTTCATAAATGTCGTCCCGAGGCTATTCTAGGTGCTGCGTCACCTTATTAGTGGGCCAGGCCCATGTAATTTCGAAATACTTAAGTATAGGCTGTTTTAGAGTCCGTATGTGTGGGAAACAAGAGTTAGGGTTGATTTGGACCCCTCCACCAAGGGCCACGAAATTCCCCCTCTTCCTCCATATATACAGCCCTTAGGGCACCGCTTAGACCTTGGGTTTTGTTTAGATTAAAAGTTCGCCATAGCTGCAACTTCGCAGTTTCGCTTTGTGTTCAACGACTGCACAAAGGCGCCACAGTAACCCCACCTTGATCAATAAAGCTTTCATCTTATATTCGCAATATCCAGATTGCAATCTCAGTTTCTTGCTTGTTCTTCGCTTGCTCGCAGGAAATGACCCTCGTGGTCGTTGATCGTGCTCGGCGTGGTCAATAACCTCTCGGAGTTGGTTTAGCGATTGCTAAGGCGCGACGTCCTCGCACGTTCGTAGTCGGATCGTCAAAGTCGACTTCCTCCAAAGCGAAAACCAACATCTCATCGAAAGACGGGACACCTTTGCCTCTATCACAAGTGAAACACTTGAAGGAGCTTGTTTTGATAGTCTCATCGGTCGGAGTAGAGGATGAAGCACGCGGCTTGAGGTTGCTTGTAGTAGGAGGAGGACGACTTGAATTTGTCGATGTCTTCTTGTAACTTGACTTGTCGTCGTTTCTTGAAGAAACCTTGGTCGAAGTAGATGTTGGAGTAGTTGTTGAAGCTTGGTTGTTGGAGAAGCCGTAGGTCTTGGATGAGTACTTGGCGTACTTGAAGTCATCACCATGTCAAGAGTCCGTTTGGCAAGTGACACGTGCGACCTCTTCTTCACATACACAAAGGTGAATCTTCTCCTTTACACGTGCTCACTTGACCCCTTCGAGGATGGTATACTACTTGACACTTCCCCCGTGGGCATGCATAGGTATTGTCGGAGCGTCTCGGATGTCAAGGAGGAGTGCAGGCCCCAAGGAACGACTACACCATCCGCGAGGGAAGCCTGGAAGCGACGACGGAAGAAGAAGGAGCTGCAGAGGCTACAGGCCCCAAACATCCGGCCCCAGCCCGGACATCCGGCCCTTCACGCAAGCCCGGACATCCGGCCCGAGCCCGGACATCCGGCGCCCATCACACCTGCCGCAAGATTACAGGGCCGGACATCCGCCCCAGTGCCCGACATCCGGCCTCCCACGAAGCCCCGGATATCCGCCACTCGCCCGAAATCCGGCGCCCGCACCCGATTCGGCCAACCAGACCCGCCAGCCGGACATCCGCCCCTAGCCCGGACATCCGTCGTCTCGAAAGTCCGGACATCCGCCCGACGCCTCGACATCCGGCCTCCCACCTCTAAGGCATCCGGACTTGTCCCTTGTACCCCTTCGCCCCGAGACTATATATACTTCATCCCTTCCTCTTTTTAGGGTTAGCTTTGGATTAGCTCATGTTTAGGTGAGAGAGCCTTTGCTCATCCACTTGGCTACTTCTCCTCGGAGATCAGGACCTCTACGGAGAAGATCCCCAAGCGGATTCAAGACCCCCTTCTAGGGTGGACCCCATCAAGACCTCCTCTCGGAGAAGAACGGCTACTCGTGTATCCTTACCTTTGTTGTTCTTGAATCTTGTGCCACTCTATGTGATCGATAATCTAGCACTTGTGTGATTGGTTTCTTGTCGGTTGAGTGACTTCTCTCTCGTTTTCCCCGTGTTTTTCCTCTTGTTCTTCCGCTCGTTCTTCGTCCCTCCCCGTAGGATCCGCTCCAACGTGAAAGATCGCCCACGTAGGGTTCCGCCCTACATCATCTATGGTATCAGAGCTTAGGTTGATCACGTTTTTGGAGCCCCTACCCCTCTTTTTCTAGCTTGATTTTTGTTGATTTCGTCCTAAATCCGAAAATCCCCACCAAAAATAGCCCCAAATTTTTTGTGATTTGTTAGTTTTGATGATGTTTTGTTGATTTTGATCCATGGATTTGCTTGGTTTCGAGTGGATCTAGCATTTCCCCAAGTTTCCCCATCTTTCCTCCACGAAATCTCTCCAATTTTGACCTTGAAATCATCAATTTCCGCCCCCAATTCGAAAATTTCCGCCCCAAACGAGATCGGGATTCGTCGGGCCGGACATCCGGGCCTCAGGCCGGACATCCGGGCCATCCGGCCGGACATCCGGGCCTCAGGCCGGACATCCGGGCCATCCGGCCGGACATCCGGGCCCTGGAGCATCAAATCCGCTCGATTCTGGACATTCACCCCCGGAAATCCGGCCCCGAGCCCCGGATATCCAGCCCCTGTACATTTCTGTTTTTTCCGTTTCACCGTTTTGTCCATAACTAATTCATCCGGAGTCCGATTTTGACGTTCTTTAGCTCGTTTTGAAGCTATTGACATCCCTCATCCCACAAAAATACCACCAATACCATTTGACTCCATCAAATTTTTGAAAATTTGGCAAGTTTGCCTAGGCCTTCCACCATATCATCCGCATAGCCACCACCGACTTCCGCAACCTAACCCATTTTGTTCCCCTTTGCATTTGAGGTTGTTTGAGTTGTGACTCGAGTCTCCTAAGGTGTTTAGGCTACTTAGGGACGGTTGCATCTTCATCAACCACCACCACCACCATAACTTCCGCATAGGCTTGCCCACCATACACTTCCGACAACCCAACTTAACCCAATTGTTGACTGAGCTTTTTCGAGTTGTGGCTTGTGTCTCCTAAGGTGTTTCGGCTACTTAGGGACGACAACTTCAACTCCGACACGTGTATAGCCCATCATTCCACTTCCGCATTGCCAAGTGCAAACCACCACCGCATTCCCGCTACCACCATTGTGACATTTGACGTTTGAGATTTTGAGTTCGCGGTTTTTCCGTTTCCTAAGGTGTTTCGGCTACTTAGGGACGAGTCTCCATCATCTTCGTATCTACATCAAGAACACCGCTACTCATCATCGCAGCGACGGTAACCTCGGCGACACCATTGTATATTCCCTTGCAAATTGCATTGATAACCCCTAGCCCATTTTGCGTTACTTGCCTATCGAGACTAGCCATTTGAGTATTGCCGGCAACGTTACTTGTGCACATTAGTGATCATACCTTCCATTACATACCATACCATATCATATTGGTATCATATAATCCATTGTGTCTCAAGTTTGTTCCCGCATATACACAATTGCTATCTTGGTTTGTGCATTGTGCAAAGTGGCCATAGAGAAAAAAAAAGAGAATAAGCTTTTAAGCAAAGAAAGAAAGAGAGCAAAGAAGCTTGTAAGCAAGTGCCATAGCATCATACAACATTGCATATAAGATTGTCATATCCGATCATCTTGGATCATCTTGGGAGGAACACCGGGAACCATACATACATAGCATACTTGGGATAGAAGTTTATCCATTTTGAACCTTATAGGTTGTGCACAAGTGTCGTATCCGCCTATGAGCAATCGTGCTAGCGTCTCTCTTGAGTTGTGCAACACGAGCGTTTTCCGTGGATTCCACATTTTGAGCTCATTCCTTGGTTGCACGACCCCATTTATCTATCCGTGTGTGTGTTTCCGTGTGCCATTCTTTGCTATTGGTCCATTTGTTTCACTTGCAAATTTGTGAATCTCTTTCAACATTATTGACTCTTGCTAACATTTTGCATTAAATTTTTGTGCCACTATCCTCACCGAGCTCCTCCATAAGCTTTACTTGTGTAGGTGTGAGAACCGACAAGGATTGGTACCAATAGTGCTATTTCATTGTCTGCATTTGAGTGAACTTGATTCATTTTCAACATCGGTCAAGGTACATTGGTATAAGTTCTTCTCTTTCTCCCACTCATATTTGCTCGAGTCTTGTGATGTATAGGCAAGGCATTTCACCTTCGGTCTACAACAACAAGGACGAGTTCGATGCCACGAACAACAACTCCAACGCCAAGATGCAAGCTCAAATGGAGGAGATCAAAGCCCTCATCAAGTCCCACAAGCGATCTTCCTCATCTTCGAGAAGACGCTCAAGAGCACATGCTTCCGTGCTACCATCTCCGGCAAGATCACATCGGCATCGACACCATCATCAACAAGAACGTGAAGGTCAAGAACTCTACATCAACAACCGCTCAATGACTTCACCATCTCCCTTGGCATCTTCGCCAAGCGACGTCAAGGCATCTTCGCCTATGGACATACGGCATCTTCGCCAACAAGAACCTCAAGACTACGCTCAAGAGAAGCTCCCCAAGCTCAAGTCCGCGACTTCCACGAGCTACTACGACCTCGACATCGACCACGAGATTCCTTTCTATGGGACTCAAGAACCCGAGGAGTACCTCGAGTGGGAGCGTTTGATGGACGACTACCTCAAGCTACATCAAGTTCCTCCCGAAGATCAAGTGAAGTGCGCCACAAGAAACTTCCACGACTACGCCTCGACATGGTGGCTTCACACACCTTCGGAGTGCTACGAGATGAGTTGGCCCAAGATGAAGAGAGCTTTGCGGCGAGAGTTCGTGCCTCCAACCTACACGGAACAACTTCGACGCCAATTGGAGAACACCATCCAAGGATCCAAGTCCATCGACGCGTACTTCAAGGAGATGAAGATTGCCTTGCGACAAGCCGGCGTGGACGACCCCATGTCAATGAAGTTCCACTTCATGATGGGATTGCACAACGACATCTCCAAGACCATCTTCCTCGAGAACTACAAGTCCATCGACGACTACTACATTGGTGCTCTCAAGGCGGAACAAGAACTCATGAAGGCCAAGACTTCTCCACCCCAAGCACACTTCGCGGCGACCAAGCTCTACTACAAGCATTTGGCTAGTACCACCAAGATGTCCAAGCCCGACAAGCTCCAAGACGATGCTCCCAAGTGCAACTTCACCGCCATCCCTCTTTGTGGCATTGATAATGCCGAGTCTACCTTGACTCTTTTTCAAGATGGTGCAGCGACAAGTACGTACGGAGACATTCAAGGACCATGCTTTGGAGGCAAGCGACAAGGTGGCGAGCATGGATGATGCTTCCATCTTAGGAGGCGAGAGTGATGTTGTGCCATCTTCGGCCTTCATCCACGACGAGAGTGATGTTGAGCCATCTTCGGCCTTCATCCACGACGAGAGTGATGTTGTGCCATCTTCGGCCTTCATCCACGACGACGACTACGAGACGATTGAGCATGGGATTACCCCTTCGACCACGGCGACATCCGATGACTTGAGTGACTTGAGCCACCATATTGAGAGTGAGAGTGACTTCACCACTAGCCCCATATATGTGTTGCCCCAATTCCCATGTGAGGAGAGCCACAACCCCCACCACTTGAGTGAGATGAGTGACTCCACCATACGTGAGTTTGAGTGCACCTATTTTGAGGGAGTGAGTGAACCACCACATAGAGAGAGTGAGATAGTTGATAGGTCTAGTGAGGCCATTTGCATTTCTAACAACTTGACCTCTACCTCTATTGTGTCTTCTCATTTGGTGCTAGGTCCCATTTATGATGACGCGCCGATCCTCGACGACTCCGTCCTCCCTTTGGACAAGACGATGGCCATGGTGGAATGTGATGCACCCCCCACATGGTTCCATCAAGATGAAGATGACCACCATTTGGTCTTTCCCACCTCATGATAGAGGCAAAAGTGTCCCGATGTTTCGATGAGATGGTGGCTATCGTTTCTGTGGGAGTCGACCTTGACGATCCGACTACGAACGTGCAAGACGTCGCGCCTTAGCAATCGCTAAACCAACTTCCGAGGGTTATTGACCACGCCGGAGCACGATCAACCTGACCACGAGGGCCTGTTTCCTGCGAGCAAACGAAGAACAAGCAAGAAACTGAGATTGCAATCTGGATATTGCGAATATAAGATGAAAGCTTTATTGATCAAGGTGGGGTTCTGTGGCGCCTTTGTCCAGTCGTTGAACACAAACGAAACGCTGCGAAGTTGCAGCTATGGCGAACTTTTAATCTAAACAAAACCCAAGGTCTAAACGGTGCCCTAAGGGCTGTATATATGGAGGAAAAGGGGGAATTTCGTGGCCCTTGGTGGAGGGTCCAAATCAACCCTAACTCTTGTTTCCCCACACATACGGACTCTAAAAACAGCCTATACTTAACTATTTCGAAATTACATGGGCCTGGCCCAATAATAAGGTGACGCAGCACCTAGAATAGCCTATGGACGAATATTATGAAGTGGCATCTTGTATATTTCGTCCAAGGCCTCATGCACTCATTAGGGTGGCTTCAAAGTCCTGGAATCATCACTTGTAACTCCGTTTTGTTCTCCTTGCGCATGCCAACATCTCCATGCTTGAACTTGCTCCAAGGTTCCTCTTCCTTGTCCATGGTAGGCCCTTCATTTGTAAGCAAAACAAATGTATCCAATTTAGGCAGCATCATATTCTCATGAACATTGGAATCGTTACCAAGAAACGAAAGTACCGATAATTCAATTGGCGTCAGCGAGCTCTAGTAATTGGTCCAAGATGTATAGCAGCAGGGCTGTGGGTGTAACAATGGTATTGATGTCCTCATCATCCTCCCTTCTTGAAATGAAGTCGCCCTCGACGGAAGCTCATCTTCCTCACCCAAATAAGGCTTCAAATCTGCAATGTTAAAAGTGGGACTAACCCCAAAATCTGCAGGCAGCTCAAGTTTATATGCATTATCATTTATTTTCTCTAACACCTTAAATGGACCATCAAGACGTGGCATTAGCTTTGATTTGCAAATTAGGAAACCTATCCTTACGCAAATGTAACCAAACAAGATCTCCAGGTGCAAAGACAACATGTTTTCTACCCTTATCTCCAAAGAAGTTTATATTTAGCATTCATACGCTCAATGTTTTCCTTAGTTATCTCATGCATTTTAAAATCAATTCAGCACGTTCTTTAGCATCAAAATTAACCTTCTCCGAAGATGGAAGAGGCAACAAATCAATAGGTGCACGAGGTAGGAAGCCATACACAATTTCAAAAGGGCACATCTTAGTAGTAGAATGCAATGAACGATTATAAGCAAATTCAATATGAGGCAAGCATTCTTCCCACATTTTCTTATTATTCTTCAAAACAGCCCTAAGCATAGTAGACAATGTTCTATTGACTACTTCAGTTTATCCATCGGTTTGGGGTGACAAGTAGTACTAAAAAGCAGTTTAGTCCCCAACTTAGCCCATAAACATCTCCAAAAGTGGCTAAGAAATTTAGTATCACGATCTGAAACAATAGTATTTGGCACACCATGCAAGCGAATAATTTCACGAAAGAACAAATCAGCAACATTAACAGCATCATCGCTTTTATGACATGGTATAAAGTGTGCCATTTTCGAGAATCTATCCACGACAACAAATATGCTATCCCTCCCCTTCTTTGTTCGAGGTAAACCTAAAACAAAGTCCATAGATATATCCTCCCAAGGAACACTAGGCACAGGCAAAGGCATATATAAACCATGAGGATTGAGTCGTGACTTAGCTTTTTGACATGTAGTGCAGCGAGCAACAAAACGCTCAACATCCCGCCTCATCTTTGGCCAAAAGAAATGTGTAGCAAGTATATCCTCCGTCTTCTTCACGCCAAAGTGTCCCATTAATCCTCCTCCATGCGCCTCCTGCAACAACAAAAGACGAACAGAGCTAGCAGGAATGCATAGCTTGTTAGCACGGAACACAAAACCATCATTAATAACGAACTTGTTCCATGTTCTTCCCTCTTTACAATTCTGCATTACATCTTTAAAATCAGCATCATGCACATATTGATCTTTGATGGTCTCCAAACCAAATATTTTGAAGTCAAGTTGTGAAAGCATAGTATATCGACGAGACAAAGCATCAATAACATTTTCTTTACCCTTCTTGTGTTTAATGACATAAGGAAAGTCTCAATGAATTCAACCCATTTAGCATGTCTACGATTCAGTTTAGCTTGACTTTTAATATGTTTCAAAGATTCATGATCAGAATGTATAACAAATTCTTTGGGCCATAAATAATGTTGCCATGTCTCTAAAGTCCTAACAAGAGCATATAATTCTTTGTCATAAGTAGAATAGTTCAGACTAGGCCCACTCAATTTTTCGAAAAGTATGCAACAGGTTTGCCATCTTGTAATAACACACCTCCTAATCCAATTCCACTAGCATCACATTCAAGCTCAAAAGTCTTATTAAAGTCGGGAAGTTGGAGTAAAGGAGCATGTGTCAACTTATCTTTCAATACCGTGAAGGCTTCTTCCATGCGGTACCCCAAACAAAAGGCACATCCTTCTTTGTAAGCTCATTGAGAGGTGCAGCAATGGTGCTAAAGTCTCTCACAAAACGCCTATAGAAACCAGCGAGTCCAAGAAAACTCCTCACTTGTGTGACCGTTTTGGGCTGCGGCCAACTCTCAATAGCTTCAATCTTGGCTTTATCAACTTCAATTCCTGTGGAGTAACAACATAGCCAAGAAAAGATACTCGGTCGGTGCAAAAGGTGCACTTCCCAAGGTTACCAAACAAACGTGCATCACGTAGAGCATTAAAAACAACACGTAAATGTTCCAAATGTTCTTCCAAAGATTTGCTATAAATCAGTATATCATCAAAGTAAACTACCACAAATCGTCCAATGAAAGCACGTAAAACTTCGTTCATTAATCTCATGAAAGTACTAGGTGCATTAGTTAACCCAAAAGGCATGACTAACCACTCATATAATCCAAACTTAGTTTTAAATGCTGTTTTCCATTCATCTCCCAATTTCATACGAATTTGATGGTATCCACTACGCAAATCAACTTTGGAGAATATTGTAGAACCACTCAATTCATCAAGCATATCATCTAGCCTAGGAATAGGATGACGATAACGAATAGTAATATTATTAATGCCTCTACAATCAACACACATACGCGACGTACCATCCTTTTTAGGCACTAGTATAATAGGAACAGCACAAGGACTAAGAGATTCGCGATATAACCTTTGTCGAGCAGCTTCCTGTGCTTGACGATAATCTCCTTCGTCTCCTCTGGATTGGTACGGTATGGTGCGCGGTTGGGTAGCGATGCACCGGAATTAAGTCAATTTGATGCTCAATCCCTCGAATAGGTGGTAATCCGGTGGCACGCGTCTTGTGGGAAGACGTCGGCGAACTCCCAAAATGTTAGTGACAGCAGGGGGCAAAGAGGAAGGCACGTCCTCGAATGAAAATAATGCCTCTTTGCACACAAAAGCATAGCAAACAGATTTGCTAGAATCTAGCTCATCAATATCAGATTTGGTGGCAAATAAACATGCACTTTTCAGTTTAATTTCAGAAGCAACATTAGATGGTTTATTATTAGGCTTCATTTGTTGCTCAAATTCTTTTGCCACAATCTGATTTTCACTCTTATTTTCTCCTGTTTTGCTTTATTAGCTCTATTAATATCATCTTTCAAAATGGAATCGAGAGTCATAGGAAGCAAAGTAATATTTTTATCCTTGTGAACAAGAGTATACTGATTGTTTCTACCATGGTGTACAGAATTTTTATCAAATTGCCATGGTCTACCAAGTAATAAGGAACATGCTTGCATAGGTACCACATCACAATCAACATAATCAGCATATGTAGAGATACTAAAATGCACACGAACAGTACGTGTTACCTTAACCTTGCCGCTGTTGTTGAACCATTGGATGTAGTAAGGATGTGGATGTGGTCTTGTGGTGAGAAAGCTTCTCCACCATATCCATGCTAGCCAAGTTGTTGCAGCTCCTCCATCTATGATGACGCTTGAATAGAACGTTCCTTCACAACTCCTTTGTATGGAACAAGTTATGCCTCTGATTTTGCTCAGCTTGTGTAACCTGCACACTCAAAACACGTTGAGCAACTAAACATTCATACCTGTCGGATCTTGGCAGCCATGTATTGCGTCTCAGGATCGTAATCATCTCCACCGTGTTCTTCATGTGTAATAAGAGCCAAAGTCTCTTCATCATAGTCACTAGCGACTCATACCCACCATCCTCGTAGCAATCATCACACGCTGAGATGTGCATTCTCTCAAAATGTCCTCTTCCCTTACAACGACGACAAATAATATCACTTGTGTGCCCTGTTGACGCCATGGAAGAAGAAGAGCTCTGTGTAGGCCCAGCAGTGTACTCTTGGCGATAGTGGTGGTTGTGCCTGCTTTCTTGTATCACGGTTGGAGGTGGCAGCCACTGAGGTGCGGTGTAGTAGAACGTGTGGAAGTAGATGATGCACGTGGTGTCCATGAGGAAGGTCGACCTGCGAAAAGTTAGTCCGCGCCAAGGCACATCGATCCTGCACTTCACGTTCAGCTTTACAAGCAAGATGGAATAATCGAGTGATATTATTATAATCCTTGTAGTCTAGAATGGTCTGAATCTCTCTATTTAATCCACCCGAAAACGTGCAAGCATAGCTTCATTCTCCTCAACAATACCACATCTAATCAAGCCAGTTTGTAATTCCGATAATATTCTTCTACGAATTTTTCCTTGTCTTAAGCGCTGCAATTTTTGAAGTAATTCACGTTGATAATATGGTGGAACCCAACGAGTACGCATAGCAGTTTTCAAAGCAGCCCAAGTAGCTGGAACAGGATATAATCTACAATGTTCGACCACCAAACACATGCAAAGCTAGTGAAAGCACAAACAGCAGCGAGAACACGTCTCTCCTCGTGGATATTGTAAACATGTAAATCGTTGTTCAGTTTCTAACTCCCAAGTAAGATATATATCGGAACATATCTACCCTCAAATGGTGGAATATTCAATTTCAGTTTAGGAGATGGTCATGATCTCGTACTGAAGGGGAGCCCAACATTGCCATTATTTGCATGTGGACGACCTGGTGGTTGTGGTGCTGGTGGTTGCACGTGGTTCGATGTTGATCAACCTCATCCTCGTAAGCTCTTACATAATCATCCTCCCCACCGCAGCAGCAGGAGCCACGAAGTATCAACAGCAGCACCAAAGCAGCTTGGCGGTGAAGAGGGACACGGAAGCTCGGCGGAGGGCTGTTTCGCGATGTGGAGGTAGTCCGTGTTGTTGTAGTAGAGGTGCGTTAGGTGCAGCCGGTGGTGGTGGTGGTAGACGCACGAGCAATTCATTAAACTTGTTATCGAGCTTTGTTTGAACGCCTTCTCAATGCCATCTATCTTCTCCATGGCCTCTTCAAATCTATTTAGCACATCGTCCACCTGCCCACTCATCATTTGTTGAAACTTATCATGTAGCGCTTTGTTTGTCATGTTCTCCCGGTCGGTCTAAATCGACATGATCCTGCCATGGTTAGCAGCAATAGAAACACACAAGAATATGATTCGACAGACTACTAGGAAGTGGTGGTGGTGGTGTGGTGGACAATCACAAATCCGTCAGCAAATCTCAAATTCTTACCAGTTCTTACCCAAGAAGAAAGGTGATCGGCAACCGATGTAGTCAAAACTCTCAAAGCTTGGATAGAGCGATTACGGGGAGAGTCAAACGCACGATGTAGATGTATGTGGAGCTGGAAGGCTTATAATATGGTAGCAAAAAGGTTAGCAATAATCAATTCGAGATGCAAAGTTGAATAAGCGCTCACGACAGCAGATCTTGTCTTTGGTCCTAGGCTAGACCGTGCTAGAGACGCGAGCCTAGAACACTAACAAAATCACGGCGCTGCGTAAACAAGGAAAAGCACACTCTGGAAAAAAAATTTTTTGTTTTTTTTTTTTTTGCTGCCTTTTTTTTTTTTGCTGCTTTTTTTTTTTTTTTTTTGCGAAAAAACACTATAATGGCGAGTGTCTCAAAACTCTTCCGAGGTCAAACTGACAGGATGGGCACGAAATTTTTTCGACCAAATTTTTTTTTTTTTATTTGCCGGACCCAAAAGCTGAAACGGGTCAAAAAAATTTCTATAACAAATGATGTCTCAATACACTTAGAAACACCTAAAAACAGGATAGCCAGAAAATTTTTCGACAAGTGCGTTTTCGGAAAATTTTGGGCCTAAACGGAGGGTGGTTTCCAGACTCTTTTTTTTTTTTTTTCCGAAACCTACTCCGGCAAGGAAACACGAATCGGAAACTAGATGGATCTCGAAAACAACCCTAATATGCAAGGAACTCGGATTGGTGGTGGATATATGGTGGTAGATATATGGGAGCGGTGGTGGTATATGGATATGGATTCAGAGCGGTGGCGGATAAGCAATGGTGGAAGATGGCAAGGCGATGATGATGGTGCGGCAATGCGTGACAACTTATGACCGAACTCGAAACTCTAAAAGACTAGACTCTAAAACCAGCAACTTGACACGACGATGCAACCGCAAATTCAACAAAGCAAACCCTAAAAAGATTATGCAAAGGCTCGATTGGTTCGGATATGATGAACTAACCCTAATTTTTTTTGTGGCTTTTTCGTGGACTATAGGTATGAATAACAGACTCGATCTAAACTACGGAAAACTGTAAAATCTCACCGAGCAACCTGAAAATCTGATACCACTTGATAGAGGCAAAGTGTCCCGATGTTTCGATGAGATGGTGGCTATCGTTTACGTGGGAGTCGACCTTGACGATCCGACTACTGAACGTGCAAGACGTCGCGCCTTAGCAATCGCTAAACCAACTTCCGAGGGTTATTGACCACGCCGAGCACGATCAACGACCACGAGGGCCTGTTTCCTGCGAGCAAACGAAGAACAAGCAAGAAACTGAGATTGCAATCTGGATATTGCGAATATAAGATGAAAGCTTTATTGATCAAGGTGGGGTTCTGTGGCGCCTTTGTCCGCAGTCGTTGAACACAAACGAAACGCGGGTTGCAGCTATGGCGAACTTTTAATCTAAACAAAACCCAAGGTCTAAACGGTGCCCTAAGGGCTGTATATATGGAGGAAAAGGGGAATTTCGTGGCCCTTGGTGGAGGGGTCCAAATCAACCCTAACTCTTGTTTCCCACACATACGGACTCTAAAACAGCCTATACTTAACTATTTCGAAATTACATGGGCCTGGCCCAATAATAAGGTGACGCAGCACCTAGAATAGCCTATGGACGAATATTATGAAGTGGCATCTTGTATATTTCGTCCAAGGCCTCATGCACTCATTAGGGTGGCTTCAAAGTCTTGGAATCATCACTTGTAACTCCGTTCTTGTTCTCCTTGCGCATGCCAACATCTCCATGCTTGAACTTGCTCCAAGGTTCCTCTTCCTTGTCCATGGTAGGCCCTTCATTTGTAAGCAAAACAAATGTATCCAATTTAGGCAGCATCATATTCTCATGAACATTGGAATCGTTACCAAGAAACGAAAGTACCTGATAATTCAATTGGCGTGCGCGAGCTCTAGTAATTGGTCCAGTATGTATAGCAGCAGGGGCTGTGGGTGTAACAATGGTATTGATGTCCTCATCACCTCACCTACACCACTTGAGTGGAATGACAAAGGTAACATAGGTGACGGTGATGCTCTAGTCCCACTAGTGGACATTCTTGACATTGATTGCTTGCATGATGTTGATCACCCTATTGACATGCTTCATGCTAGTATGATTTCCCCATGTGATGATTTGCCCATTTATGATGAATATGATGATTCTCATGTGGAGTCTATTAGTTGTGATGCCATGTTACATCGGATTTCTTGTGACAATTCTTTAGGTCACATCATGTTTGCTAATCCGCTTGACTTGTCATATGCTATGCATGAGATCCATCATATGTCTTATTTGCAATCTCTTCATAGTGACTATGCATATGCCATTAAAATAAACCCAATTTGCACATATGGCATAGATGACAAGCCCATGGTTATTGGCATTTGTTTTTCGTGTGATGATATTGATATGCTCCCTTTGCATCCTTTATCTCATATGCCATGCCATGCCCTCCTAGCTTCGGATATGCATTGTTTTGGATGTTGTCCATTTTCTCCATGTGATGTTCCCGCTATTGCTCATGAGGAGACCCCCATAGTTTCCTCATACATGTTAGGAGAATTTGATCCATCCCATTCATTGCATGATCCCCATACTTGTGTGCACCATATGCTCCCCATGAATAAACATGATATTGATGTGCCATATACTTGCATTCTCAATTTGTGTCCCCATCGTGTCATACATAATAACTATTCTTTCATGATGGATGACATGTTCTTATACCATGCATCAAATTTCTTTGAGCGATGCTTTTCTTGTGCTAACTCACATGTGCACATACACATCATGATGGATGATGTGTACATTTACCACACACACAATTTCTTTCGTTTGTGTCTCTTTTGTGTAGGTACCCATGAATACTTGTCAACTTCGCAATCCCACGAGTTGACAAAATGAGCTCTAGAGAGCAACGATGATTTGGGATCCCATGGATTGCCTTTCCCACTGCTCACTTCGCGCAAACACTTCGCGCATCTCTTTTACTTGGCCCTCACATGGTTATGGGTTGTTGTTCTTTACATATCATATGCCCATCTTTCCATGTTCACTTTGCATGATATGCTCATTCCTATACCTTTGACATGCATTTGTGACCCATGCTTTGCATTACACATGATGATTGATTCTCGTACTTGTATGTGTATTTGCAAGCTTGGTGGAGATATTGCTTGTTATTGCCATGTTTCTTTTGTGCACCATTCCTATGATGATACTTTCATCTTGCTTTGTGTTCGTGCTTGCGATATGTCATGTGCATTCCCTATGCCTATTATTTGTTTACATGACATGATTGCCATGATTTCTTCTAGTGTGTTGCATCTTCGCTCCACTAGTTTGCACGACTTGATTACTATGCTTGCTTATGTTGCATCACCATTTCATGCGGTTGATGACAACCATCTATATGCTTTGCACATGATTCATATTGCTTCTTGTCATATATCTCTATGTGTTGCCTCCCTCATGCTAGATGATTTGCCATGTATTGAGTGCAACAATGATTCTCTTCTTGCTCATGAGATTGCCCCCATAGCATTCTCGCATATATTTGGAGATTTTGACATAATTCTTGTGAAGCATGCTTGTCTTACCTCTTTGCACCATATACCTAGTGCCATGAATATTGTCATTGTTGCATCATATTATTCATGCACTTGTCCTTCTAATGGTTTTGTGCAAAGGATGAGAACCATCATGATGGATGATGTGTTTGTCTACCATGCGCATACTTTCTTTGTTTTGCTTTGTGCATGTGTAGGATACTTGGACTTTGTGTCGACTTCCACGTCACGTGAGTTGACCATTCGAGCTCTTGAGAGCGAACCACCTTCTACCACGACGATTCTACATCGCACTTGTTTGTGCTTCGGCGTTGTGAAGGACGCACAAGGACACGCCTTCAAGGTGACATCTTTCTTGAGCATGGATATTGCGGATCATACTACTTGTGTTGCTTGCACGATGAGACTTATTGTTCATCTTGGATCACTTGATTGCACACTTGTTAGAGATTTTGCTTCAACTTGTCCTTTCCACCGTTCCATGCATCATGATATATATGCCTTGTGTGTTGCATCCAATTCTTGGATTACTTGCTCCTCTCATATGTTTGGTTGCAACAATGTCATTACTTCACATATGCCATATCCCATTGATTGCTACATGCTTGACTTGATGGCCTCACACATGATGAATAATTGCTCTTTCTATTGCGTTGAGTGCCACACTATATTCACTACACCCTATGCACATTATGCTTGGATTGTCTTGCACTTGACCCATGTTATTAGACACTTCATTTTATTTGGTGTTGTGAATACTTCCTATGCCTACCATCGACCATTTGTCGAGCGCTTTATGCATGCTTGCTATGACCTTGAGGTGGATGCTTATGCTCTTATCACACATATTTGCATCTCTACCTCACATTTACATGCTTGTTCCCATGATATTTTTGCTTGTGCTCGATTGATATGCTTACATGACATGTCACAATCCTTTGTCACACCCTATGCTATGCTTGATGACAACACTTGTTTGGTGAATCACCTCTTGAATGCTTGGTTTTGCACTAACGCTAACCACATTTGTTTTTCCAAGTGTTTGTTCTATTTACTCCTTTTGAAGGAATCACAAGATGGTATGACATTGGAGAGTGCCCATTTCGAGCTTCAAGATGACGAGAGCTTGGTGATCGACCACTTTGACACGGCACCGCCATCTCTTTCCCATGGTGATTTGGTTTTCGATCCGAGGTCGGATCCTTTCCAAGGGGAGGGATGATGCGGAGCATCCTCGGTCATCACCATGTCAAGAGTCCGTTTGGCAAGTGACACGTGCGACCTGTTCTTCACATACACAAAGGTGAATCTTCTCCTTTACACGTGCTCACTTGACCCCTTCGAGGATGGTATACTACTTGACACTTCCCCCGTGGGCATGCATAGGTATTGTCGGAGCATCTCGGATGTCAAGGAGGAGTGCAGGCCCCAAGGAACGACTACACCATCCGCGAGGAAAGCCTGGAAGCGACGACGGAAGAAGAAGGAGCTGCAGAGGCTACAGGCCCCGGACATCCGGCCCCAGCCCGGACATCCGGCCCTTCACACAAGCCCGGACATCCGGCCCGAGCCCGGACATCCGGCGCCCATCACACCGCCGCCAAGATTACAGGGGCGGACATCCGGCCCCCAGGCCCCGGACATCCGGCCTCCCACGAAGCCCCGGATATCCGGCCACTCGCCCGGAAATCCGGCGCCCCGCACCCGATTCGGCCGAACCAGACCCCGCCAGCCCGGACATCCGGCGTCTCAGGAAAGCCTGGACATCCGGCCCGACGCCCGGACATCCGGCCTCCCCTGCCTGCGCGCAGTGCATCCGGGACTTGTCCCTAGTACCCCTTCGTCCCCGAGACTATATATACTTCATCCCCTTCCTCTTTTTAGGGTTAGCTTTGGATTAGCTCATGTTTAGGTGAGAGAGCCTTTGCTCATCCACTTGGCTACTTCTCCTCGGAGATCAGGACCTCTACGGAGAAGATCCCCAAGCGGATTCAAGACCCCCTTCTAGGGTGGACCCCATCAAGACCTCCTCTCGGAGAAGAACGGCTACTCGTGTATCCTCACCTTTATTGTTCTTGAATCTTGTGCCACTCTATGTGATCGATAATCTAGCACTTGTGTGATTGGTTTCTTGTCGGTTGAGTGACTTCTCTCTCGTTTTCCCCATGTTTTTCCTCTTGTTCTTCCGCTCGTTCTTCGTGCCTCCCCGTAGGATCCGCTCCAACGTGAAAGATCGCCCACGTAGGGTTCCGCCCTACATCAGATGAGTATGGTTGGAAGTCGGCTATCTTCTTGATGGGATGATTGAGTCCATTCAAGAAACGTGCCATAGTTTGCTCATCATCTTCCTTGACATTGGCTCGAATCATGGCTATCTCCATCTCCTTGTAGTATTCTTCAACGCTCTTTGTTCCTTGCTTGAGTAGTTGGAGTTTCTTGAAGAGGTCGCGGTTGTAGTATGTTGGCACAAAACGTGCTCGCATGACATCCTTCATTTGAGCCCAAGTGGTGATTGGAGGTTCACCTCTTGCTTGTCGTCGCTCAATGATTTGTTCCCACCATATGATGCGGAGCATCCCACGATCATCCCCATGGACCTGCAACCGTCTCATCAAGAGCCAAGAGGACCCATGACACGAGCTAGAGCTAGAGCTCTCGAGAACGAGGTGTCCTCTTTCCTCATTGATATCACATATGATCCACTCGAGACATGGCTACTACCTAAGTCCGATATGCTATGCATGATTAGGTGTCAAGGGGAACCTCCCGAGGATGCACGTGAAGATGGACAAGCCGCCAAGTACAAGGAGGAAGAACCACGACGAGAGGAACCGGAGGAGTCTGCCCAGCCTGGACATCCGGCCCCTTGCCCCGGACATCCGGCTCTTCCCGACGCACCGGATATCCGGCCCCGGCGCCCGGAAATCCGGCCCCTCCATCACCGATTGCACCTGAGAGACCCAGACCAGCCCGGACATCCGGCCTCCCCGCCCGGACATCCGGCCTGTCCCGAAGCCCCGGATATCCGGCCTTTCGCCCGGAAATCCGGCTCCCCATACCCGGTTCTGCAGAATTAGTCGCCCTAGCCCGGACATCCGGGCTGAGAGCCCGGACATCCGGCGCCTCCCGAAAGCCCGGACATCCGGCCCGACACCCGGACGTCCGGCCTCCCCTGCCTGCGCGCAGTGCCTCAGGGCCTTGCCCTTGTACCCCTTCGCCCCGAGACTATATATACTTGAGCCCCTCTTCTTTCTAGGGTTAGCTTTTGATTAGCTCATATTTCGGTGTGAGAGCCTTTGCTCATCCACTTGGCTACTTCTCCTTTTGAGATCAGGACCTCTACGGAGAAGATCCCCCAAGCGGATTCAAGACCCCCTTGATGAGGACATCAATACCATTGTTACACCCACAGCCCCTCTTGCTACATATCTTGGACCAATTACTAGAGCTCACAAGACGCCAATTAAATTATCGTACTTTCGTTTCTTGGTAATGATTCTAATGTTCATGAGAATATGATGCTGCCTAAATTGGATACATTTGTTTTGCTTACAAATGAAGGCCCTAGCTTGGAGAAGGATGGACATTGGAGCAAGAACAAGCATGGAGATAATGCCATGCATAAGGGGAACAAACGGAGTTACAAGTGATGATTTCAGGACTTTGAAGCCACCATAATGGGTGCATGAAGCCTTGGACGAAATATACAAGATGCTACTTCATAAATGTCGTCCTGAGGCTATTCTAGGTGCTGCGTCACCTTATTAGTGGGCCAGGCCCTTATAATTTCGAAATACACAAGTATAGGCTATTTTTAGAGTCCGTATGTGTGGGGAAACAAGAGATAGGGTTGATTTCGGACCCCTCCACCAAGGGCCACGAAATTCCCCCCTCTTCCTCCATATATACAGCCCTTAGGGCACCATTTAGACCTTGGGTTTTGTTTAGATTAAAAAGTTCGCCATAGCTGCAACTTCGCGTGCCGTTTGTGTTCAACGACCGGACAAAGCGTCCACGAACCCGCCTTGATCAATAAAGCTTTCATCTTATATTCGCAATATCCAGATTGCAATCTCAGTTTCTTGCTTGTTCTTCGTTTGCTCGCAGGAAATGACCCTCGTGGTCGTTGATCGTGCTCCGGCGTGGTCAATAACCTCTCGGAGTTGGTTTAGCGATTGCTAAGGCGCGACGTCCTCGCCGTTCGTGGTCGGATCGTCAAAGTCGACTTCCTCCAAAGCGAAAACCAACATCTCATCGAAGGCGGGACACCTTAGCCTCTATCAAGTGGTATCGGGTTTCGGGTTGCTCGGTGAGATTTTACTGATTTTCCGTAGTTTAGATCGAGTCTGTTCTTCATACCTATAGTCCACGAAAAAGCCACAAAAAATTAGGGTTAGTTCATCATATCCGAACCAATCGAGCCTTTGCATAATCTTTTTAGGGTTTTGCTTTGTTGAATTTATGGTTGCATCGCCGTGTCTAGTTGCTGGTCTTAGCGTCTAGTCTTTTAGAGTTTGAGTTCGGTCATAAGTTGTCACGCCGCCACCGCACCATCATCATCGCCCACCCACCTACCATCACCGCTCGAATCCGTATCCATATACCACCACCAATCCGTGTCCATATACCACCACCGATCCATATCCATATACTACCACCGCTACCACCACCACGCCATATACCACCACCATATATCCACCACCAATCCGAGTTCCTTGCATATTAGGTTTGTTTTCTAGATCCATCTAGTTTCCGATAAGTGTTTCCTTGCGGAGTAGGTTTGGAAAAAAAAAAAAAAATTTCTGGTCGAATTTTTTTCCAAACCACCCTCGTTTAGGCCCAAAATTTTCCGCAAACGCACTTGTCGAAAAATTTTTACGGCTATCCTATTTTAGGTGTTTCTAAGTGTATTGAGACGATCGCCGTTATAGAAAGTTTTTTGACCCGTTTCAGTTTTTGGGTCCGGCGGTCAAAAAAATTTTTTTTTGGTCGAAAAAATTTCGTGCCCATCCCGTCGATTTGACACAGGAAGAGTTTTGAGACACTCGCCATTATAGTGATTTTTCGCAAAAAAAAGAGCAGCGCAATTTTTTTCCAGAGTGTCCTTTTCCTTGTTTACGTGCAGTGCTACGTGATTTTGTTAGTGTTCTAGGCTCGCGTCTCTAGCACGGTCTAGCCTAGGACCAAAGACAAATCTGCGTCGTTGAGCGTTTATTCAACTTTGCATCTCTGAATTGATTATTGCTGACCCTTTTTGCTACCATATTATAAGCCTTCCCAGCGCCACATACATCTACATCGTGCGTTTGACTCTCCCAGTAATCGCTCTATCCAAGCTTTGAGAGTTTTGACTACATCGGTTGCCGATCACCTTCTTGGGTAAGAACTGGTAAGAATTTGAGATTTGCTTGACGGATTTGTGATCTGTCCACCACACCACCACCACCACTTCCTAGTAGTCTGTCGAATCATATTCTTGTGTGTTTCTATTGCTGCTAACCATGGCAGGATCACAAGCCAACGTGTTGATCGGGAGAACATGACAAACAAAGCGCTACATGATAAGTTTCAACAAATGATGAGTGGGCAGGTGGAAGATGTGCTAAATAGATTTGAAGAGGCCATGGAGAAGATAGATGGCATTGAGAAGGCGTTGAAACAAAGCTCGATAACAAGTTTAATGAATTGCTCATGGCGTCTACCACCACCACCACCGGCACCTAACGCACCTCTACTACAACAACAAGGACTACCTCCACATCGCTAAACAGCCCTCCGCCGAGCTTCCCGTGTCCCTCTTCACTGGCCAAGCTGCTTTGCTCTTCTTTGTTGATATACGTGGCTCCTGCTGCTGCGCGGTGGGGAGGATGATTATGTGAGAGATTACGAGGATGAGGTTGATCAACATCAGAACTACGTGCAACCACCAGCACCACAACCACCAGGTCGTCCACATGCAAATAATGGCAATGTTCGGGCTCCCCTTCAGGTACGAGATCATGACCATCTCCCTAAACTGAAATTGAATATTCCACCATTTGAGGGTAGATATGTTCCTGATATATATCTTACTTGGGAGTTAGAAACTGAACAACGATTTACATGTTTACAATATCCTGAGGAGAGACGTGTTCCTGCTGCTGTTTGTGCTTTCACTAGCTTTGCATGTGTTTGGTGGTCTGAACATTGTAGATTATATCCTGTTCCAGCTACTTGGGCTGCTTTGAAAACTGCTATGCGTACTCGTTGGGTTCCACCATATTATCAACGTGAATTACTTCAAAATTGCAGCGCTTAAGACAAGGAAAAATTCGGTGAAGAATATTATCAGGAATTACAAACTGGTTTGATTAGATGTGGTATTGTTGAGGAGAATGAAGCTATGCTTGCACGTTTTCTGGGTGGATTAAATAGAGAGATTCAGACCATTCTAGACTACAAGGATTATAATAATATCACTCGATTATTCCATCTTGCTTGTAAAGCTGAGCGTGAAGTGCAGGATCGGCGGGCCTTGGCGCGACTAACTTTTCTGCAGGTCGACCTTCCTCATGGACACCACGTGCATCATCTACTTCCACACGTTCTACTACACGGCACCTCCGTGGCTGCCACCTCCAACCGTGATACAAGAAAGCAGGCACAACCACCACTATCTGCCAAGAGCACACCTGCTGGACCTATCTGAGCTCTTCTTCTTCCATGGCGTCAACAGGGCACACAAGTGATATTATTTGTCGTCGTTGTAAGGGAAGAGGACATTTTTGAGAGAATGCCAATCTCAGCGTGTGATGATTGCTACTGAGGATGGTGGGTATGAGTCCGCTAGTGACTATGATGAAGAGACTATGATGAGGACATCAATACCATTGTTACACCCACAGCCCCTACTGCTACATATATTGGACCAATTACTAGAGCTCATGCGCCAATTAAATTATCGGTACTTTCATTTCTTGGTAATGATTCTAATGTTCATGAGAATATGATGCTGCCTAAATTGGATACATTTGTTTTGCTTACAAATGAAGGCCCTAGCTTGGAGAAGGATGGACATTGGAGCAAGAACAAGCATGGAGATAATGCCATGCAAGGGAACACTGAACGGAGTTACAAGTGATGATTTCAGGACTTTGAAGCCACCATAATGGGTCCATGAAGCCTTGGACGAAATATACAAGATGCTACTTCATAAATGTCGTCCCGAGGCTATTCTAGGTGCTGCGTCACCTTATTAGTGGGCCAGGCCCTTGTAATTTCGAAATACACAAGTATAGGCTATTTTTAGAGTCTGTATGTGTGGGGAAACAAGAGATAGGGTTGATTTCGGACCCCTCCACCAAGGGCCACGAAATTCCCCCCTCTTCCTCCATATATACATGATAGAGGCAAAGGTGTCCCGATGTTTCGATGAGATGGTGGCTATCGTTTCTGTGGGAGTCGACCTTGACGATCCGACTACGAACGTGCGAGACGTCGCGCCTTAGCAATCGCTAAACCAACTTCCGAGGGTTATTGACCACGCCGGAGCACGATCAACCTGACCACGAGGGCCTGTTTCCTGCGAGCAAACGAAGAACAAGCAAGAAACTGAGATTGCAATCTGGATATTGCGAATATAAGATGAAAGCTTTATTGATCAAGGTGGGGTCTGTGGCGCTTTTGTCCGGTCGTTGAACACAAACGAAATGCGCGAAGTTGCAGCTATGGCGAACTTTTAATCTAAACAAAACCCAAGGTCTAAACGGTGCCCTAAGGGCTGTATATATGGAGGAAGAGGGGGAATTTCGTGGCCCTTGGTGGAGGGGTCCAAATCAACCCTAACTCTTGTTTCCCCACACATACGGACTCTAAAACAGCCTATACTTAAGTATTTCGAAATTACATGGGCTGGCCCACTAATAAGGTGATGCAGCACCTAGAATAGCCTCGGGACGACATTTATGAAGTAGCATCTTGTATATTTCGTCCAAGGCTTCATGCATCCATTATGGTGGCTTCAAAGTCCTGAAATCATCACTTGTAACTCCGTTTTGTTCCCTTGCATGGCATTATCTCCATGCTTGTTGTTGCTCCAATGTCCATCCTTCTCCAAGCTAGGGCCTTCATTTGTAAGCAAAACAAATGTATCCAATTTAGGCAGCATCATATTCTCATGAACATTAGAATCATTACCAAAAAACGAAAGTACCTGATAATTTAATTGGCGTGCTGAGCTCTAGTAATTGGTCCAAGATATGTAGCAGAGGGGCTGTGGGTGTAACAATGGTATTGATGTCCTCATCATCCTCCCTTCTTGAAATGAAGTCGTCCTCGACGAAGCTCATATTCCTCACCCAAATAAGGCTTCAAATCTGCAATGTTAAAAGTGGGACTAACCCCAAAATCTGCAGGCAGCTCAAGTTTATATGCATTATCATTTATTTTCTCTAACACCTTAAATGGACCATCAGCACGTGGCATTAGCTTTGATTTTCGCAAATTAGGAAACCTATCCTTACGCAAATGTAACCAAACAAGATCGCCAGTGCAAAGACAACATGTTTTCTACCCTTATCTCCAAAGATGTTTATATTTAGCATTCATACGCTCAATGTTTTC
Source organism: Aegilops longissima (assembly GCA_021605205.1). Classification (NCBI taxonomy): domain Eukaryota; kingdom Viridiplantae; phylum Streptophyta; class Magnoliopsida; order Poales; family Poaceae; genus Aegilops; species Aegilops longissima. The sequence continues at coordinate 36,467 of JAHIAM010003652.1, read as the reverse complement.
CTTAGTTATCTCATGCATTTTAAAATCAATTCAGCACGTTCTTTAGCATCAAAATTAACCTTCTCCAAGATGGAAGAGGCAACAAATCAATAGGTGCACGAGGTAGGAAGCCATACACAATTTCAAAAGGGCACATCTTAGTAGTAGAATGCAATGAGCGATTATAAGCAAATTCAATATGAGGCAAGCATTCTTCCCACATTTTCTTATTATTTTTCAAAACAGCCCTAAGCATAGTAGACAATGTTCTATTGACTACTTCAGTTTATCCATCGGTTTGGGGGTGACAAGTAGTACTAAAAGCAGTTTAGTCCCCAACTTAGCCCATAAACATCTCCAAAAGTGGCTAAGAAATTTAGTATCACGATCTGAAACAATAGTATTTGGCACACCATGCAAGCGAATAATTTCACGAAAGAACAAATCAGCAACATTAACAAAGATCATCGCTTTTATGACATGGTATAAAGTGTGCCATTTTCGAGAATCTATCCACGACAACAAATATGCTATCCTCCCTTCTTTGTTCGAGGTAAACCTAAAACAAAGTCCATAGATATATCCTCCCAAGGAACACTAGGCACGAGCAAAGGCATATATAAACCATGAGGATTGAGTCGTGACTTAGCTTTTTGACATGTAGTGCAGCGAGCAACAAAACGCTCAACATCCCGTCTCATCTTTGGCCAAAAGAAATGTGTAGCAAGTATATCCTCCGTCTTCTTGACCCCAAAGTGTCCCATTAATCCTCCTCCATGCGCCTCCTGCAACAACAAAAGACGAACAGAGCTAGCAGGAATGCATAGCTTGTTAGCACGGAACACAAAACCATCATTAATAACGAACTTGTTCCATGTTTTTCCTTCTTTACAATTATGCATTACATCTTTAAAATCAGCATCATGCACATATTGATCTTTGATGGTCTCCAAACCAAATATTTTGAAGTCAAGTTGTGAAAGCATAGTATAGCGACGAGACAAAGCATCAAGCAATAACATTTTCTTTACCCTTCTTGTGTTTAATGACATAAGGAAAGTCTCAATGAATTCAACCCATTTAGCATGTCTACGATTCAGTTTAGCTTGACTTTTAATATGTTTCAAAGATTCATGATCAGAATGTATAACAAATTCTTTGGGCCATAAATAATGTTGCCATGTCTCTAAAGTCCTAACAAGAGCATATAATTCTTTGTCATAAGTAGAATAGTTCAGACTAGGCCCACTCAATTTTTCGAAAAAGTATGCAACAGGTTTGCCATCTTGTAATAACACACCTCCTAATCCAATTCCACTAGCATCACATTCAAGCTCAAAAGTCTTATTAAAGTCGGGAAGTTGGAGTAAAGGAGCATGTGTCAACTTATCTTTCAATACCGTGAAGGCTTCTTCCCGTGCGGTACCCCAAACAAAAGGCACATCCTTCTTTGTAAGCTCATTGAGAGGTGCAGCAATGGTGCTAAAGTCTCTCACAAAACGCCTATAGAAACCAGCGAGTCCAAGAAAACTCCTCACTTGTGTGACCATTTTGGGCTGCGGCCAACTCTCAATAGCTTCAATTTTGGCTTTATCAACTTCAATTCCTGTGGAGTAACAACATAGCCAAGAAAAGATACTCGGTCGGTGCAAAAGGTGCACTTCCCAAGGTTACCAAACAAGCGTGCATCACGTAGAGCATTAAAAACAACACGTAAATGTTCCAAATGTTCTTCCAAAGATTTGCTATAAATCAGTATATCATCAAAGTAAACTACCACAAATCGTCCAATGAAAGCACGTAAAACTTCGTTCATTAATCTCATGAAAGTACTAGGTGCATTAGTTAACCCAAAAGGCATGACTAACCACTCATATAATCCAAACTTAGTTTTAAATGCTGTTTTCCATTCATCTCCCAATTTCATACGAATTTGATGGTATCCACTCATAAATCAACTTTGGAGAATATTGTAGAGCCACTCAATTCATCAAGCATATCATCTAGCCTAGGAATAGGATGGCGATAACGAATAGTAATATTATTAATGCCTCTACAATCAACACACATACGCGACGTACCATCCTTTTTAGGCACTAGTATAATAGGAACAACACAAGGACTAAGAGATTCGCGTATATAACCTTTGTCGAGCAGCTCCTGTACTTGACGCATAATCTCCTTCGTCTCCTCTGGATTGGTGCGGTATGGTGCGCGGTTGGGTAGCGATGCACCGAATTAAGTCAATTTGATGCTCAATCCCTCGAATAGGTGGTAATCCGGTGGCACGTCTTGTGGGAAGACGTCGTGAACTCCTGCAAAATGTTAGTGACAGCAGGGGCAAAGAGGAAGGCACGTCCTCGAATGAAAATAATGCCTCTTTGCACACAAAAGCATAGCAAACAGATTTGCTAGAATCTAGCTCATCAATATCAGATTTGGTGGCAAATAAACATGCACTTTTCAGTTTAATTTCAGAAGCAACATTAGATGGTTTATTATTAGGCTTCATTTGTTGCTCAAATTCTTTTGCCACAATCTGATTTTCACTCTTATTTTTCTCCTGTTTTGCTTTATTAGCTCTATTAATATCATCTTTCAAAATGGAATCAGGAGTCATAGGAAGCAAAGTAATATTTTTATCCTTGTGAACAAGAGTATACTGATTGTTTCTACCATGGTGTACAGAATTTTTATCAAATTGCCATGGTCTACCAAGTAATAAGGAACATGCTTGCATAGGTACCACATCACAATCAACATAATCAGCATATGTAGAGATACTAAAATGCACACGAACAGTCGTGTTACCTTAACCTTGCCGCTGTTGTTGAACCATTGGATGTAGTAAGGATGTGGATGTGGTCTTGTGGTGAGAGAAAGCTTCTCCACCATATCCATGCTAGCCAAGTTGTTGCAGCTCCTCCATCTATGATGGCGCTGAATAGAACGTTCCTTCACAACTCCTTTGTATGGAACAAGTTATGCCTCTGATTTTGCTCGGCTTGTGTAACCTGCACACTCAAAACACGTTGAGCAACTAAACATTCATACCTCGGCATCTTGACAGCCATGTATTGCGTCTCAGGATCGAATCATCTCCACCGTGTTCTTCATGTGTAATAAGAGCCAAAGTCTCTTCATCATAGTCACTAGCGGACTCATACCCACCATCCTCGGTAGCAATCATCACACGCTGAGATTGGCATTCTCTCATAAAATGTCCTCTTCCCTTACAACGACGACAAATAATATCACTTGTGTGCCCTGTTGACGCCATGGAAGAAGAAGAGCTCTGTGTAGGCCAATGGGTGTACTCTTGGCGAGATAGTGGTGGTTGTGCCTGCTTTCTTGTATCACGGTTGGAGGTGGCAGCCGGCGGAGGTGCGGTGTAGTAGAACGTGTGGAAGTAGATGATGCACGTGGTGTCCATGATGAAGGTCGACCTGCGAGAAAAGTTAGTCGCGCCAAGGCTTGTCGATCCTGCACTTCACGTTCAGCTTTACAAGCAAGATGGAATAATCGAGTGATATTATTATAATCCTTGTAGTCTAGAATGGTCTGAATCTCTCTATTTAATCCACCCGAAAAACGTGCAAGCATAGCTTCATTCTCCTCAACAATACCACATCTAATCAAGCCAGTTTGTAATTCCTGATAATATTCTTCTACGAATTTTTCCTTGTCTTAAGCGCTGCAATTTTGAAGTAATTCACGCTGATAATATGGTGGAACCCAACGAGCACGCATAGCAGTTTTCAAAGCAGCCCAAGTAGCTGGAACAAGATATAATCTACAATGTTCGCACCACCAAACACATGCAAAGCTAGTGAAAGCACAAACAGCAGCAGAACACGTCTCTCCTCGGGATATTGTAAACATGTAAATCGTTGTTCAGTTTCTAATTCCCAAGTAAGATATATATCAGAACATATCTACCCTCAAATGGTGGAATATTCAATTTCAGTTTAGGGAGATGGTCATGATCTCGTACTGAAGGGGAGCCCAACATCGCCATTATTTGCATGTGGACGACCTGGTGGTTGTGGTGCTGGTGGTTGCACGTAGTTCGATGTTGATCAACCTCATCCTCGTAAGCTCTCACATAATCATCCTCCCCGCCGCAGCAGCAGGAGCCACAAGTATCAACAAAGACACCAAAGCAGCTTGGCCAGTGAAGAGGGACACGGGAAGCTCGGCGGAGGGCTGTTTCACGATGTGGAGGTAGTCCGTGTTGTTGTAGTAGAGGTGCGTTAGGTGCAGCCGGTGGTGGTGGTGGTAGACGCAGCGAGCAATTCATTAAACTTGATATCGAGCTTCGTTTGAACGCCTTCTCAATGCCATCTATCTTCTCCATGGCCTCTTCAAATCTATTTAGCACATCGTCCACCTGCCCACTCATCATTTGTTGAAACTTATCATGTAGCGCTTTGTTTGTCATGTTCTCCCGGTCGGTCTAAATCGGCTTGTGATCCTGCCATGGTTAGCAGCAATAGAAACACACAAGAATATGATTGACAGACTACTAGGAAGTGGTGGTGGTGGTGTGGTGGGCAGATCACAAATCCGTCAAGCAAATCTCAAATTCTTACCAGTTCTTACCCAAAGAAGAAGCGGTGATCGGCAACCGATGTAGTCAAAACTCTCAAAGCTTGGATAGAGCGATTACGGGGAGAGTCAAGCGCACGATGTAGATGTATGTGGAGCTGGGAAGGCTTATAATATGGTAGCAAAAGGGTCAGCAATAATCAATTCGAGAGATGCAAAGTTGAATAAGCGCTCAACGACGCAGATCTTGTCTTTGGTCCTAGGCTAGACCGTGCTAGAGACGCGAGCCTAGAACACTAACAAAATCACGGCGCTGCACGAAACAAAGGAAAAGCACACTCTGGAAAAAAAAATTTTTTTCTTTTTTTTTTTTTTTTTTTTTTTTTTTTTGCGCTGCTTTTTTTTTTTGCGAAAAATCACTATAATGGCGAGTGTCTCAAAACTCTTCCAGGTCAAACCGACAGATGGGCACGAAATTTTTCGACCAAAAATTTTTTTTTTTGACCGGACCCAAAAGCTGAAGCGGGTCAAAAAACTTTCTATAACGGCGATCGTCTCAATCCACTTAGAAACACCTAAAAATAGGGTAGCGAAAAATTTTTGACAAGCACGTTTTGGAAAATTTTGGGCCTAAGCGGAGGGTGGTTTCAGACTCTTTTTTTTTTTTTTTTTCGAAACCTACTCGGCAAGGAAACACGAATCGGAAACTAGATGGATCTCAAAACAAACCTAATATGAGAAAACTTCGGATTGGTGGTGGATATATGGTGGTGGTATATGACAGCGGTGATGGTATATGGTAACGGTGGTGGTATATGGATACGGATTGGTGGTGGTATATGGATACGGATTCAGGCGGTGGCGGAAAAACAATGGTGGTAGATGGCAAGGCGATGATGATGGTGCGGCGTGGCGTGACAACTTATGACCGAACTCAAACTCTAAAAGACTAGACTCTAAGACCAGCAACTTGACACGACGATGCAACCGCAAATTCAACAAAGCAAAAACCCTAAAAAGATTATGCAAAGGCTCAGATTGGTTCGGATATGATGAACTAACCCTAATTTTTTTTTTGTGGCTTTTTCGTGGACAATAGGTATGAAGAACAGACTCGATCTAAACTACGAAAAACTGGAAAATCTCACCGAGCAACCTGAAAATCTGATACCACTTGATAGAGGCAAAGGTGTTCCGATGTTTCGATGAGATGGTGGCTATCGTTTACGTGGAGTCGACCTTGACGATCCGACTACGAGCGTCGCGAGGCGTCGCGCCTTAGCAATCGCTAAACCAACTTCCGAGGGTTATTGACCACGCGAACACGATCAACGACCACGAGGGCTGTTTCCTGCGAGCAAGCGAAGAACAAGCAAGAAACTGAGATTGCAATCGGATATTGCGAATATAAGATGAAAGCTTTATTGATCAAGGTGGGGTTACATGGCGCCTTTATGCAGTCGTTGAACACAAGCGAAATGCGCGAAGTTGCAGCTATGGCGAACTTTTAATCTAAACAAAACCCAAGGTCTAAACGGTGCCCTAAGGGCTGTATATATGGAGGAAGAGGGGGAATTTCGTGGCCCTTGGTGGAGGGGTCCAAATCAACCCTAACTCTTGTTTCCCCACACATACGGACTCTAAAACAGCCTATACTTAAGTATTTCGAAATTACATGGGCTGGCCCACTAATAAGGTGACGCAGCACCTAGAATAGCCTCGGGACGACATTTATGAAGTAGCATCTTGTATATTTCGTCCAAGGCTTCATGCATCCATTATGGTGGCTTCAAAGTCCTGAAATCATCACTTGTAACTCCGTTCTTGTTCCCCTTGCGCATGGTATTATCTCCATGCTTGTTGTTGCTCCAATGTCCATCCTTCTCCAAGCTAGGGCCTTCATTTGTAAGCAAAACAAATGTATCCAATTTAGGCAGCATCATATTCTCATGAACATTAGAATCATTACCAAAAAACGAAAGTACCTGATAATTTAATTGGCGTGCCCGAGCTCTAGTAATTGGTCCAGTATATGTAGCAGTAGGGGCTGTGGGTGTAACAATGGTATTGATGTCCTCATCAATACAACCCTTAGGGCACCGTTTAGACCTTGGGTTTTGTTTAGATTAAAAGTTCGCCATAGCTGCAACTTCGCGTACTTCATTTGTGTTCAACGACCAGACAAAGGCGTCACAGAACCCCACCTTGATCAATAAAGCTTTCATCCTATATTCGCAATATCCAGATTGCAATCTCAGTTTCTTGCTTGTTCTTCGTTTGCTCGCAGGAAACAGACCCTCGTGGTCGTTGATCGTGCTCGGCGTGGTCAATAACCTCTCGGAGTTGGTTTAGCGATTGCTAAGGCGCGACGTCCTCGCACGTTCGTAGTCGGATCGTCAAAGTCGACTTCCTCCAAAGCGAAAACCAACATCTCATCGAAAGACGGGACACCTTAGCCTCTATCACCCCTCCTAGGGTGGACCCATCAAGACCTCCTCTCGGAGAAGAACGGCTACTCGTGTATCTTTACCTTTATTATTCTTGAATCTTGTGCCACTCTATGTGTTCATCGATCTAGCGCTTGTGTGATTGGTTTCTTGTCGGTTGAGTGAATTCTCTCTCGTTTTCCCGTGTTTCCCTCTTGTTCTTCCGCGTGTTCGTCGTGATTCTCCGTAGGATCCGCTCCAACGTGAAAGATCGCTCCCGTAGGGTTCCGCCCTACATCACCATATGAGCACATAATCTTGGAACTCAAATGATGCCATTGCGATTTTCTTCGCTTCATCGTAATTGTGCAAACGGAATATTTTGTCAACCTTCAATGCCCATGAGAGGTAGTCTTCGGGGTCATTGCTTCCATTGAACTTGGGCATGGTGAATTTTAGCTTGCCGTAGCGTTGCTCTTCATTGTGTTGTTGGCGATGTTGATGATGACGTCCTTGACGTGGAATGTACTCGTCTTCATGTTGCTCTTGGCGCGGAGGAAGACCATGTTCACCTTGCTCTTGTGGAACTTGAAGTTGAGGTGGAGCTTGACGAGCTTGTGGAGGAGCTTGAGGAACTTGACGTTGTACATGAGGTTGGTAGTTCCTCTCTTGGATTTCTTCTCGAAGAGCTTCTTCTTAATTGCGCCGTTCGCAATTGCGGTTGGCGACGGCTCTACTTGATTCTTGAAGGGGACGTTGCGCCTCAAGAGCTTGTGCTTCACGTTGTTGTTGTTGAAGATGTTGAGCCTTGGCGTCTTGTTCGTCTTGGTGAAGATGTGCTCGTTCTTCCTCTTGTTGGCGAAGAAGGCGTTGTCTTTCTTGAGCTTGAGCAAAAGCTTCGTGGTTTGAGTGAGGACGAGGAACTTGATCATCAACTTGCTCTTGTGAATGCTTGTCATGTAGCGGGTTGCGAGATGCATGACGGTCTTGACGAGCGGCACGACGAAGAGTGTTCGAAGTAGGTGTACTTGAGTCATAGAAGGTGTCGTCGGAGTGTCGACTCGAGCGGCTCCGTCTTGGTGATGAAGAAGTGGAATGATGCCGGGTTCTCATCAACGCGCGGATCTCGTCCATTCTTGCATCATTCTCTTGCTTGTGAGCCTCAAACTTGTTGTCGAACTAGTCTCTTGTACGTTGCTCGGAGAGTCGCAAGTCGGTGGCGAGGTTGTCGATGCGATCGCTCATTGCTTGTTGTTCTTGGTGCAACACTCGTTGTGCACCAAAGAGGTGGCTCTTGGTGACGTATGAAGACATGTCGTCGTCTTGCTCGATGAAGAGTGGGTTGGTAGAAGAACTTGGCCTATCCATCATTCCAAGCAAGATGTGAGTGGTAGAATGGAAAAGAACTTATACCAATGTACCTTTGACCGATGTTGAAAATGAATCAAGTTCACTCAAATGCGGACAATGAAATAGCACTCTTGGTACCGATTCTTGTCGGTTCTCACACCTACACAAATAAAAGCTTATGGTGGAGCTCGGTTAGGATGGTGGCACAAAATTTGATGCAATTGTAAGTGAGACTCAATAAAGTTGGAAATGATTCACAAATTTGCAAATGCAACAAGTAGACCAAAGCGAGATATGGTACACGGAAACACACGCGCAAATAGATAATATGGAGTTATGCAACCAAGGATGAGCCAAAATGTGGAGTTCACCAAGATGCTCTTGTTGCACAACACTAGAGAGACGCTAGCACGATTGCACAATAGGCGGATACGAACTTGTGCACAACCTACTAAGCAAAAATGTAACGACTTCTATCCCAAGTATGCTATATGTATGGTGTGTCGATGTGTTGATCCAAGATGATTAAGTATGACAATCTTAATGTTTGATGATGCTATGGTTTTTGCTCATAAGCTCTTTGCTTATCTTTCTCTCTTTGCTTAAAAGCTTGCTTGGCTCTTTCTCTTTTGAGCTCTTTTCTCATGCAAAACTTCACGAACCAAGATAGCGATTGTGTATGCGATGACAACTTTGTGACACACAAGTTGATGCTAAGATATGCACCACTTTGGTATGGTATGTATGTTATGGAGTATGATCACTAAAGTGCACAAGTCACGTTGCCGGCAATACTCAATGGCTAGTCTCGATGGGTAAGCGACGCAAAAGATGGGCTATGATGTTTTTCAATGCAATTGCAAGTAATGACAAAGGTGTCAACGATGTTACCGTCCTTGACGAAGATGAGCAGTGGTGATGTTGATGTTGACCCGTACCTAGATAGCCGAAACACAAAAGGATACGGAAAACCCCAACTCAAATTCTCAAGTCAAAATGTGGCGACATTGTCGGAATTGGTTTCGGGAAAGGCTATGGTGGAGTTAAGCGGAAATGGTGGAGGTAAGTGGAAGTGTATGTGGGCACTGGACAAAATTTGGCGAAGGTTAGGCGGTGATCGGGGTGGTGGAAGGGATGGATGCTACCAGGGGCCGGAAATCCGGGCTAGGGGCCGGATGTCCGGGGCGCCGGAGGTCCGGGCTGATTGGGCCGGATGTCCGGGCTGCCGAATGTCCGGGCTGCTCGGGCCGGACGTCCGGGCATGAAGAACACCGCGTGGGGAAGGTGAAAACTGGTCAAATTTGGGCGATGTGGATGGAAATTGGGGAAAAGATGGGGAAAGGCTAGATCTACCTGCAACACACGAAATCCACGGATCAAATCCAACAGAATTTCATCACACTAACAAATCACAAAAAAATTTGGGGGCTATTATTTGTGGGGAATTTTCGGAATTAGGACAAAAACAACAAAATCAAGCTAGAAAAAGAGGGGTAGGGGCTCCAATAACGTGATCAACGTGGCTCTGATACCATGATGATGTAGGGCGGAACCCTACGTGGGCGATCTTTCACGTTGGAGCGGATCCTACGGGGGAAACACGAGGAACACGCGGAAGAACACGAGGGAAACACGGGGAAAACGAGAGAGAATGCACTCAACCGACAAGAAATCAATCACACAAGTGCTAGATTATCGAATGCATAGAGTGGTACAAGATTCGAGATCAACAAAGGTAAGGATACACGAGTAGCCGTTCTTCTCCGAGAGGAGGTCTTGATGGGGTCCACCCTAGGAGGGGGTCTTGAATCCGCTTGGGGGATCTTCTCCGTAGAGGTCCTGATCTCGAAAGGAGAAGTAGCCAAGTGGATGAGCAAAGGCTCTCACACCGAAATATGAGCTAATCCAAAGCTAACCCTAGAAACAAGAGGAGATCAAGTATATATAGTCTCGGGGCGAAGGGGTACAAGGGCAAGGCCCTGAGGCACTGCGCGCAGGCAGGGGAGGCCGGACGTCCGGGCGTCGGGCCGGATGTCCGGGCTTTCGGGAGGCGCCGGATGTCCGGGCTCTCAGCCCGGATGTCCGGGCTAGGGCGGCTGATTCTGCAGAACCGGGTGGTGGGAGCCGGATTTCCGGGCGAGCGGCCGGATATCCGGGGCTTCGGGACGGGCCGGATGTCCGGGCGGGGAGGCCGGATGTCCGGGCTGGTCTGGGTCATTCAGGTGCATTCGGTGATGGAGGGGCCGGATTTCCGGGCGCCGGTGCCGGATATCCGGGGTGTCGGGAAGAGCCGGATGTCCGGGGCATGGGGCCGGATGTCCGGGCTGGGCAGACTCCTCCGGTTCCTCTCGTCGTGGTTCTTCCTCCTTGATGAGGACATCAATACCATTGTTACACCCACAGCCCCTACTGCTACATATACTGGACCAATTACTAGAGCTCGCGCACGCCAATTAAATTATCAGGTACTTTCGTTTCTTGGTAATGATTCTAATGTTCATGAGAATATGATGCTGCCTAAATTGGATACATTTGTTTTGCTTACAAATGAAGGCCCTAGTTTGGAGAAGGATGGACATTGGAGCAAGAACAAGCATGGAGATAATGCCATGCTAAGGGGAACAAACGGAGTTACAAGTGATGATTTCAGGACTTTCAAGCCACCATAATGGATGCATGAAGCCTTGGACGAAATATACAAGATGCTACTTCATAAATGTCGTCCGAGGCTATTCTAGGTGCTTCGTCACCTTATTAGTGGGCCAGGCCCATGTAATTTCGAAATACTTAAGTATAGGCTATTTTTAGAGTCCGTATGTGTGGGAAACTAGAGATAGGGTTGATTTGGACCCCTCCACCAAGGGCCACGAAATTCCCCCCTCTTCCTCCATATATACAGCCCTTAGGGCACCGTTTAGACCTTGGGTTTTGTTTAGATTAAAAGTTAGCCATAGCTGCAACTTCGCGCATGCCGTTTGTGTTCAACGACCGGACAAAGGCGTCCACAGAACCCCACCTTGATCAATAAAGCTTTCATCTTATATTCGCAATATCCAGATTGCAATCTCAGTTTCTTGCTTGTTCTTCGTTTGCTCGCAGGAAAGACCCTCGTGGTCGAGTTGATCGTGCTCGGCGTGGTGAATAACCTCTCGGAGTTGGTTTAGCGATTGCTAAGGCGCGACGTCCTCGCACGTTCGTAGTCGGATCGTCAAAGTCGACTTCCTACAAAGCGAAAACCAACATCTCATCGAAAGACGGGACACCTTTGCCTATATCAGAAGGGGTACATGGGCCTCGGCCCGAAACACTGTGCGCAGACAGGCGTCGGATGTTCGGAGGGTTCCGGTCATCCGGTGGCTCGTGGGCGTCCGAACGTCCGGCAATCCCCGGACTTCCGTAGATTCAGCTCAGGTGCGCTTCGGAAAGACGTCCGGAGGTTTCCTGTCGTCCGGAGGGTCCGGACGTCCGGTGCTCTTCGGACATCCGTAGATTCGGCTCGGGTGCGCTTCTGTCGGACGTCCGGAGGGGGTCGGTCGTCCGGTGCCTGGAGTTCGTCGGACGTCCGGTCCTGGTCGGATGTCCGGCCGCTGTAGCCTCGGGTAGCTTCTTCTCTTGGTCCTTGTACTTGGTGTCCTCGCCGTCTTGTCCATGGTCTTCCTCCTTGTTCCTGGTCATGCATAGCACATATATTTGAGGTAGTAACCATGTCTCACATGTGGGAAGTGACGGTTCGGAGAGGAGCGAGTTCACCTTATGTCCAATGGCGTATATTCGAGGTCTCATCATATGTCCACTTGGGGTTTGGAGAGTAGTCGGAGTGTACATGGGGATGAACGTGGGATGCTCCGCATCATCTCCCCCCCCCTTGGGAAAGATCCGACCTCGGATCGTGATCCTCATCACCATGGAAACGGTTGTCATAGACGGACTTTTAGTTGGACGAAGTTGAAGACATGGCGCAATCCAAGTAGTCCAAGGTGTCACCGGAGTGATAGACATGCAAACAGAGCAAACACAAGCAACACTCGGAAATACAATGGTTAGCGCACACAAAGTGTCCATCATGTAAGAATGAGTCCGTCCAAAGGAATTGTTCATGACAAGGCATGAAATGCTTATCCAAATGATGTAAAATGACATGTAAAGCATTCATGAGAGAAAATTCATGCATTGGGCACACAAAGGTGTCGTGCATGTGATTAATGCAACCACGGTGCAAAATAATGTCATAGTGAGATGGTTTATCAATAGCATGAATATTGCAATGGATGCTCAATATGATTATGTTATCATGCAATTGATAGTAGGCAATATGATCATGATGTATGAATATGCCATCAAGAAAGATCACAACAAATTTGCTAAGAAAATGCACAAGCTCATATATGATGAATGACATGGGAATAGGTGCAACAAGACAATCGTAATGTGTGTCAATCCATGCATAGGGTGCAAATTTGTCATGGGTGGTGTTGTACCATAGCTCAATGTCGTGGTGGAAATGGTGGTCCGTTGGTGAATCCACTAAGTCCGAGCACTCCTCAACTTGAAGGTCCATAGGGTCCGTCTCCAATGTCGGTCCTCCATCCAATAGATGTATCATGTAGACAACAAGAAGGAAGCAACAATGAAAGAATGGCCCATCCAATATGCGTATTTGAGGATGGCTCAAAGGGAAGGAGGTCACCTTTAGGAGGTTCTCAAGGATGATGGAGTTGCGCATCTTGTATGCCTTCACATAAGCAAGTTGTCTCGTGATGTTACCGCCTTGTGAATCCTTCAAAATGAAAGAACATGACAAACACTCGGGAAAACAAATGAGGTTAGAGGAAGTGCAAAACCTATCATTCGTGTGGTAAGATACCCAACAAGTGTATGCATCATGCTCATCATGAGAAAGGACAAGGGAGCATTTCATAGTATGGAGGCATATGATGCGATAACAACCAAATGCAATAGGCTCAATCAAACAAGCATGCATCACACGTGAAGTGTCCAAGTCTCCAAGACCATTAAGCATAGAGGCAACTATAGGAGGCAAGCGACAAAAAAAAAGATATATCATGTGAGAGGCATGAACATATATGTCATCAACCCAAGAAAGCAAGTGATAGTGGAACATGGGTGATGCAACATAGCAAGCAATCATAGCGATCAAGTCAAGCAAGCTTATTGTGCGAAGATGTAACATACTAGATGTAATCATGGTAATCATGTCATGTGTGCAAATAGTGGGCATATAAAATGCACATGACATAGCACAAGCATAAAGGCGAGATATGAGCAAAATAGCATCAATAGCATTGGGCACATGATAAACATGGCAATAGCAACAAGGATCTCTACCAAGCATGCAAATACACATAGGAGTAGCAGAATGGGGAATCATGGGTAGATGCAAGCAAGGGTCACAATTGCATGGCAAAGGCATAGGAGTAAAAATAACATACAAAGTGAACACGGTAAAATGAGCATAAAGCGCCAAGTGGTAAATAGCCCATAGCCGTGTGAGAGCCAAGTAAAAGAGATGCGCGTAGTCCTTGCGCGAAGGGAACGGTGGTAAGGATAGTCCACGGGATCCCAAAGCATCGTAGCTCTCAAGAGCTCGTTTCGTCAACTCATGGGATTGAGATGTTGACGAGTATACGTGCGTACCTACACAAAACAAAGACAAAGGAAAAATTGTGTGTGCGTGGTAGATGTACACATCATCCATCATGATGCGCACGTGCATGTGTCGGTTAGCACAAAATATCCAATGCTCAAATAAATGAGATGCGTGATATAGAAACATGTCATCCATCATGATAGGTTTGTTATTATGTATGGCATAATGGAGACTCAGAGGATATAATGCATCATGAGAAATATCTAGAGCATTGTTATTCATGGAATGCATATGGTGCAAGCAATCATGGAAATCATGCAAAGGATGGGATGAATCAAAATATCCAAACATGTATGAGGAAACTATGGGGTTGTCCTCATGAGCATTAATGGAAACATCACGTGGAGAATATTGACAACATCCAAAACAATGCATGTTTGGAACAATGTGATCATGGCTTGGAATAGTAGATGAATTGCGCAAATCATGTAAAGGAAGCATGGCAATATCATCACAAGTGCAAATGGGATTTATGTTAATGGGGCATGCATAGTTACTATGTTGAGATTGAAATGATGCAATATGGGAGATGTCACTTGATGCGGAGCATCCCACGATCATCCCCACGGATCTACAACCGTCTCATCAAGAGCCAAGAGGACCCATGACACGAGCTAGAGCTAGAGCTCTCGAGAACGAGGTGACTTCTTTCCTTAGTGATATCACATATGATCCACTCGAGATATGGCTACTACCTAAGTCCGATATGCTATGCATCATTAGGTGTCAAGAGGAGCCTTCCGAAGATGCACGTGAAGACGGACGAGCCGCCAAGTCCATGGATGAAGAGAACCAACGAAACAGGCAAGTTCACCTTCCAGCCCGGACATCCGCCAAGGCCCCGGACATCCGCCCCGGAGCATCTACCTCAGCCTCAATAAGCTGCCCAAGTCTCAGGGTCGGACATCCGGCGTCCGGCCCCGGACATCCGGCCCCCAGCCCGGATATCCGGCCAGTGGCCCGGAAATCCGGCGCCACCCACCCGATTCGGCAGAAGTGGCCGCTCCAGCCCGGACATCCGGCCGGATAGCCCGGACATCCGGCGCCTCGCGAAGGCCCGGACATCCGGCCCGACGCCCGGACATCCGTCCTCCCCTGCCTGCGTGCAGTGCATCCGGGCCGAGCCCCGTGTACCCCTTCGCCCCTAGACTATATATACTCCATCCCCTTCCTCTTTCTAGGGTTAGCATTGGATTAGCTCATATTTTGTGTGAGAGCCTTTGCTCATCCACTTGGCTACTTCTCCTTGGAGCTCAGGACCTCTACGGAGAAGATCCCTCAAGCGGATTCAAGACCCCCTTCTAGGGTGGACCCCATCAAGGCCTCCTCACGGAGAAGAACGGCTACCGTTTGTATCTTTCCTTTGTTGATTTTGAATCTAGTTCCACCTTATGTGATCGGTGATCTAGCACTTGTGTGATTGATCTCTTGTTGGTTAAGTGATTTCTCTCTCGTTTTCCCCGTGTTTCCCTCTTGTTCTTCTACGTGTTCTTCGTGATTCCCCGTAGGATCCGCTCCAACGTGAAAGATCATCCACGTAGGGTTCCGCCCTACATCATCTTGGTATCATGAGCCACGTTGATCACGTTTTTGGAGCCCCTACCCCTCTTTTTCTAGCTTGATTTTGTTGTTTTTATCCTAATTCCGAAAATTCCCCACAAAAAATAGCCCCAAATGTTTTTTGTGATTTCTTGGTGTGATGAAGTTTTGTTGGATTTGATCTGCGGATTTCGTGTGTTGCAGGTAGATCTAACATTCCCCCACCATTTCCACAATTTTCTTCCACAAAATCGCCCGAATTTTGCCCCGGATTTGACCTCTCCACGCGGTGTTCATCGAGTTCATCCACGGATCCAGAGCCCGGACATCCGGCCCGACCAACCCGGACATCCGGCACCCCGGACATCCGGCCCGACCAGCCCGGACATCCGGCACCCCAGACATCCGGCTTCCTGCCCGGACATCCGGCTCCTGGCAGCAGCAATCCCCATCCACCACCCCGTTTACCGCCTAAATCTCGCCAAATTTTGTCCCATGCCCACATACACTTCCACTTACCTCCACCACTTCCGCATAACACCACCATAACCTTTCCCACTACCAACTCCGACATTGTTGCCAAATTTTGCTTTGAGAATTTGAGTTGGGGTTTCTGTATCCTTTTGTGTTTCGGCTATCTAGGTACGGTTCAACATCAACATCACCACCGCTCATCTTCGCCAAGGACGGTAACATCGTCGACATCTTTTTCATTACTTGCAATTGCATTGATAACCATCATAGCCAATCTTTTGCGTTACTCACCCATCGAGACTAGCCATTGAGTATTGCCGGCAACGTGACTTGTGCACATTAGTGATCATACTCCATAGCATACATACCATACCAAAGTGGTGCATATCTTGGCATCAACTCGTGTGTCACAAAGTTGTCATCGCATACACAATTGCTATCTTCGTTCGTGAAATTTTGCATGAGAAAAGAGCTCAAAAGAGAAAGAGAAAATCAAGCTTTTAAGCAAAAAGAGAAAGATAAGCAAAGAGCTTATGAGCAAGAACCATAACATCATACAACATTAAGATTGTCATACTTGATCATCTTGGATCAACACATCGAAACACCATACATATAGCATACTTGGGATAGAAGTCGTTGCATTTTTGCTTAATAGGTTGTGCACAAGTTCGTATCCGCCTATTGTGCAATCGTGCTAGCGTCTCTCTAATGTTGTGCAACAAGAGCATCTTGGTGAATTCACATTTTGGCTCATCCTTGGTTGCATAGCCCCATTATCTATTTGCGTGTGTGTTTCCGTGTACCATATCTTGCTACTGGTCTACTTGTTGCATTTGCAAATTTGTGAATCATTTCCAACATTATTGAGTCTCACTTACAATTACATCAAATTTTGTGCCACCATCCTAACCGAGCTCCACCATAAGCTTTTATTTGTGTAGGTGTGAGAGCCGACAATAATTGGTACCAACAGTGCTATTTCATTGTCCGCATTTGAGTGAACTTGATTCATCATCAACATCGGTCAAAGGTACATTGGTATAAGTTCTCTGTTCTACCACTCACATTTTGCTTGGAATGATGGATAGGCCAAGTACTTCTACCAACCCACTCTTGATCAAGCAAGACGATGACATGTCATCATACGTCACCAAGAGCCACCTCTTTGGTGCACAACGAGCGTTGCACCAAGAACAACAAGCAATGAGCGACCGCATCGACAACCTCGCCACCGACTTGCGAATCTCCGAGCAACGTACAAGGGACTACTTCGACAACAAGTTCGACGCTCACAAGCAAGAGAATGATGCACGAATGGACGAGATCCGCGCCTTGATGAGAAACCGGCATCATTCAACTTCTTCATCATCAAGACGGAGCCGATCGAGTCGACACTCCGACGACACCTTCTACGACTCAAGTACACCTACTTCGAACACTCTTCATCGTGCCGCATGTCAAGACCGTCATGCATCTCGCAACCCGCTACATGACAAGCATTCACAAGAGCAAGCTGACGATCAAGTTCCTCGTCCTCAATCAAACCAAGACGCTTTTGCTCAAGCTCAAGAACGACAACATCTTCGTCGCCAACAAGAGGAAGAACGAGCGCGTCTTCACCAAGACGAACAAGACGCCAAGGCTCAACGTCTTCAACAACAACAACGTGAAGCGCAAGCTCTTGAGGCACAACGTGCCCTTCAAGAATCAAGTAGAGCCTTCGCCAACCGCAATCGTGCACGGCGCAATCAAGAGGAAGCTCTTCGAGAAGAAATCCAAGAGAGGAACTACCAACCTCATGTACAACGTCAAGTTCCTCAAGCCCCCCCACAAGTACGTCAAGCTCCACTTCAACCTCAAGTTCAACAAGAGCAAGTGGATCATAGTCTTCCTCCACGCCAAGAGCAACATGAAAACGATTGCAATCCACGTCAAGGGCGACATCATCAACATCGCCAACAACACAATGAAGAACAACGCTACGGCAAGCTAAAATTCACCATGCCCAAGTTCAATGGAAGCAATGACCCCGAAGACTACCTCTCATGGGCATTGAAGGTCGACAAAATCTTCCGGTTGCACAACTACGATGAAGCGAAGAAAATCGCTATGGCATCACTTGAGTTCCAAGACTATGTGCTCATATGGTGGGAACAAATCATTGAGCGACGACAAGCAAGAGGTGAACCTCCAATCACCACTTGGGCTCAAATGAAGGATGTCATGCGAGCACGTTTTGTGCCAACCTACTACGACCGCGACCTCTTCAAGAAACTCCAACTACTCAAGCAAGGAACAAAGAGTGTTGAAGAATACTACAAGGAAATGGAGATAGCCATGATTCGAGCCAATGTCAAGGAAGATGATGAGCAAACTATGGCACGTTTCTTGAATGGACTAAATCATCCCATCAAGAAGATCGCCGACTTCCAACCAAACTCAACCCTCATTGAGCTCGTGCATCAAGCCACAAAGGCGAACGCCAAGTGCAAGATGACTTCAAATCGCCAAGTACTCATCCAAGACCTCTGGCTTCTCCAACAACCAAGCTTCAACGACTCCTCCAACATCTACATCAACCAAACCTTCTACAAACAACGACGACAAGTCGAGTTACAAGAGAAAGTCGACAAGTTCAAGTCGTCCTCCTCCTACTACAAGCAACTTCAAGCCGCGTGCTTCATCATCTACTCCGACCGATGAGACCATCAAAACAAGCTCTTTCAAGTGTTTCACTTGCAGCGGCCGAGGCCACAAGTCCTACGAATGCACCAACAAGCACACCAAGATCCTCAACGACGACGGCACCTATGACTCAATGAGTGATGAGGAGATGGAAGCCCTTGAGCAAGTGGCCATGCACCGGCAAGTGAACGAAGATGAAGATGATCAAGTCTTTTGCGATGAGGATTCGAGCCCCGCTCTCGTTGTCACCATGGTCTTGACCCTTCAACACCAACAAGAAGACGACCAAATATGCCACATCTTCCACACAAAGGCCGGCATCAACGGAAGGTCCGTCAAGGTCATCATCGATGGAGGTAGTTGCCACAACTTGGCAAGTGAAGAACTATGTTCCAAACTTCAATTGGTCAAGAGGAAGCACCCGCACCCCTACAAGGTTCAATGGCTAAGTGACTCCGGCACTATACGAGTCGAGCATACGACCCAAGTCTCCTTCGAAATTGGTGCTTATGAAGACACGTTGGAATGTGATGTGGTCCCAATGACCGTTTGCCACCTACTTCTAGGTCGACCATGGCAATTCGACCGTGGTGTCATCCACAATGGGCGCACCAATCACTATAGCTTCAAGATGAAAGGGAAGGAATATGTGCTACGACCTATGTCT
Organism: Aegilops longissima; assembly: GCA_021605205.1. Lineage (NCBI taxonomy): Eukaryota > Viridiplantae > Streptophyta > Magnoliopsida > Poales > Poaceae > Aegilops > Aegilops longissima. The sequence continues at coordinate 17,128 of JAHIAM010003652.1, read as the reverse complement.
CCTACTCAAGTGATAGCCGACAAGCAAGCTACCCATCATAGAGACAAGAGTGAGAAAGTGATCAACCCAAAAATGAGTGAGAGCCACAAGCCAAACTTGAGCGCCTCTTCGCCTAGAGAGAAAAACCTCATCCTATTCGCCACCAAAAGTGAGATGAGAGAAGTGTGTGAGAACCCATCGAGTGTGATGCACTTTGTCCTTGTGTGCAAGGATGGAGAACCAAAAACTAACACCATCCATGAGCTACCTTTGGTGTTTCAATCTCTTTTGCAGGAATTTCAAGATGTTTTCCCCGATGAGCTCCCTCCGGGTCTACCTCCTCTTCGAGGCATTGAGCATCGAATCGACCTCATCCCCGGAGCGCCTCTACCAAACAAAGCTCCATACCGAGTCAATCCCGAAGAAACCAAGGAAATTCAAAGGCAAGTACAACAACTAATCGACAACGGTCATGTACGTGAAAGCTTAAGCCCTTGTGCCGGTCCCGTTATACTTGTGCCTAAGCCCGATGGAAGTTTTCGCTTGTGTTCCGATTGTAGACCTATAAATGCTATCACCGTCCGATATAGGCATCCCATTCCCCGCTTAGATGATATGCTTGATGAACTTAGTGGAGCCAACTTTTTCTCAAAAATTGACCTTAAAAGTGGCTATTATCAAATCCGCATACAAGAGGGTGATGAATGGAAAACTGCTTTCAAAACCAAATTTGGTTTATATGAGTGGTTAGTGATGCCTATGGGTCTTTGGAGGCTCCGGTACTTTCGTGCGTCTTATGCATCATGTGCTTCGTCCTTACATTGGAGTCTTTGTTGTGGTTTACTTTGATGATATTCTTGTGTTTAGCAAAACCATGAAAGAGCACATCAATCATGTAAAATCTGTGTTGCAAACTCTTCGCAAGGAAAGCCTTTATGCAAACTTGAAAAAAATGCAATTTTGGTGTTGACAAAGTGGTTTTCTTGGGTTTTGTAGTATCCTCAAAGGGTGTCCATGTTGATGAATCTAAAATTGAAGCAATTAAAACTTGGCCCCAACCCACTAATTTGCAACAAGTGCAAAGTTTTCTTGGTCTTGCGGGTTTTTATCATCGCTTTGTGAAAGATTTTAGCACAATTGCCGCACCTTTGCATGCTTTGAGTAAGAAGAATACTCCCTTTGTTTGGGGAACTTTGCAATTAACCGCTTTTGATGAGCTCAAGTCTTTGCTTACTCATGCCCCGATTCTTGCTTTGCCCAATTTTGACAAAACTTTTGAGGTTCATTGTGATGCAAGTGGTACCGGAATTGGCGGAGTTTTGATGCAAGAAAAACGAGCCATTGCTTATTTTAGTGAAAAACTCTCCGGTGCCCAACTTAATTATCCCATCTATGACAAAGAATTGTATGCTTTAGTGTGTGTGCTACATGTTTGGGAACATTACCTTAGACCTCATGAGTTTGTCATCCATACCGATCATGAAACGCTTAAGTACCTCAAAGGTCAAACTAAATTAAACAAGCGTCATGCAAAATGGAGTGAATTCATTGAATATTTTCCTTATGTGATCAAGTACATTAAGGGTAAAGAAAATGTAGTTGCCGATGCGCTTTCACGCATAAGCATGCTTGTCACTCAACTTGAGTTGAATGTTATTGGTTTTGAGCATATAAAAGACTTGTATGAGCATGATCCATCTTTTGCTTCTCCTTATGATGAGGACATGACTACCTTGGATGAGACCAAAAATATTGCATACATGCATATTTCTCAGGTGATTTCTAGTGCAAACTATTCAATAATATATTTATGTTATCCAGGACAAAAATACTTCACAAACTTTTGTGCCATGTCTAATTGCAGGTGTATGGGACATTTGTACAATCCACATATGAAGATAAGGGAGAAAGAGATGTTTACCTGCTGTTCAAAAAGTTCTCTCACGTCACTTTTGGCCCAAGAGAAGATAGAGTCCAAGTCTCTCACGTTCTGGACTCAGATTCGGACTGCACAGACATACCTGACTCAAAACGTCTATAACTTTTCATACGGACTCCAAATTGGTTGATTCTTTTTTGTTGGAAAATAGATTTCGTGCATTTTCCAACCCAATTGAATCACCTTAAAATCCGTCCGGAGCGTTGAGTTATAGACGAAACAATCTGATGCTGCAGCAGAATCCGAGTCAAACTACAAGTCCAAAGGTGTTCGTCACCTCCGCTTGGGCCCATTGGCCTTGTACGACCTAGGGTTAGTTTTAGGCTGCCTTGGGACGTCCTCCCACCTCCTTGGCCGCCACCCTTGCTCCTATATAAGTAGATCCATCTAGTAGCTTTTTCCTTGGGATTTGTTTAGTTAAAGTTAGCCATTGCAACTTCGTACTTCGTTTGTGTCCAACGACCAGACCAAGACCGCTACGGATCTCCACCATTATCAATACTTCATATATATTCGCAATATTCAGATTGCTTTATCATATTCTTGCTTGTTCTTCGATTGCTTGCAGGAATAGACCTTCGTGGTCGTTGATCGTGCTCCAGCGTGGTCAATAACCTCTCGGAGTTGGTTTAGCGATTGCTAAGGCGCAACGTCGTGCACGCTTGTAGTCGGATCGTCAAAGTCGTCTCCATCAAATCGATAGTTATCATCTCATCGAAGATCGGGACACCCTCGCCTCTATCAAGTGGTATCGGTTTTCAGGTTGCTCGGTGAGATTTTCCATTATCCTAGATTCGATTTATTTTCTTACCAATTGTCCAAGAAAAAGCCACAAAAAGTTAGATCTATTCATCATTTGTCCTAGCCAGTCCAAGCCTTTGCAATTTTCTTTTCATTGTTTGCATTATTGAATTATCGGTTGCATCGTCGTGTCGAGTTGCTGGTCTTAGTGTCTTGTTCCTTTAGAGTTTGAGTTCTGTTCACATTAGTCACGCCGCTTGCTGCATCATTATCCCTTCCGCTGTCCACCATCCCATCCATTAATTTCCATCACGTACTCGCATTTTGTTAATTGTCATAATCATAGTTGAGGTCATTCACATCTTCGCTTTGATCCAATCTGCATCTTATCCAGTTTGTCTTGGAAAGAGGGAGAAAAAAAAGATAGAGAAAAAAAGAGAGAAAAAAGGAAAGAAAAAAAAAGAAAAAGAGAGAGAAGAAAAAGAAAAAAAAGCGTGAGAAAAAAAAGAGAGGAAAAAAACCAGGATCTATCTAGAATCAATCTCGTACCTGAATTCGGATTGGAATCTGTTTTGCGCACTGTTCAGTAAAACAGGTGTATCTTCCTCATACGAAGTCCGTTTTGACTCCGTGAGTATTCAAATTAAAGCTAGAGACGAGGTGCATCTAAATAGTTGCAGAAGCTAGTTCAATATTTGACACCTCAAAATCGGCTTCTAAATAGGTGTTTTTGCCCTCTGAAGTTCGTGAACACAGCTTGTTCCAATTTTTCAGGCCAGTTTTAGAATTCTTTGACTCCTCATATCAACTCGGAATTGAGTGATTCTTTTTGCATTGGAAAGCTTGAGTTAGTAGCATTCTTTGAAAGAATTTATCAGAAAATTGGCTCAAACTTTTCAAGAGGAAAGTTGGAGAGGAGTTGTTGTATGTCCTGCTTGGCGCTTGTTTTTCATCATTATCTTCACTGCCGTTGTGATCTTCACTTATATCTTGCTGTCAAGAGCTACTTAGTATCCTTCATTGATGCTAGTTGTGCTATGCCGTGACCTCATTAGTGTTCTAGGCTCGCGTCTCTAGTCCGGTCTAGCCTAGGACCAGCCACAGATCTGTCGTTGAGCGTTTATTCAACATTGCATCTTTGAATTGATTATTGCTAATCTTTTGCTACCATATATAGCCAACCCAGCTCCACATATTTCTACACCGTGTATCGTCGCTCCCCTGCAATCGCTTTACTCAATATTCGAGTTACTTGACACCGCTGGTTGCCGATCACCGCTGCAGATGGTAAGAACTTGTAAGACATTGATATTTGCTTTACTGTGAGCGTTTTACCACCACATCCTAGTAGTTATAGGAACATTATTTTTGGATTTTGTTTCTTGTTCTACTAATCATGATAGGATCCAGAGTCAATTCATGGGCTTTGCCGATCGCGGGAGACATGCCACCACCTATGCAAATACCACAACCGTCACGAGAGGTCCACAAACATCCAAATGCACATGATCAGGTTCATGTTTCTATACCACCATTTAATGGCCGTTTAGACCTCCTTTATATATTGAATGGGAGTTAGACATAAATAATATATTTGCTTCCCATAATTTTGATGAACGTAAAAAGTTATGGTTGCGGTTGGTTCTTTCACTGGTTATGCTCTAGTTTGGTGGAGTGAATATTGTCGGTTACACCCTGATTATGTACCTAATACTTGGGATGATTTAAAACATGTCATGAGAGATAGATTAAATCGATGTTTATTATACTGTGGCATGATTAAAAACTGGAACATTTAAAACAAGGTAGTGACACCGTAACAAAATATTATGATGATTTACAAACTACCTTGTTGCACTCATTTTAGAAGAAAGTGAAGAAGATTTTATGGATAGATTTTGGGAGGATTAAACCATAATATTCAGGAGATACTAATTCATGAAGAGTGTTATCCTATGGACCATTTGTTTCGTCTTGCTTGCAAAGCTGAACAGGAAATAAAACGACGTGTTGCCCACAAGGAGAACAAGCGCCGGTGCACATTCCAACTGTTGATACAGATGTTTATTCAACTACTAGGCGTACTATGACAACCACATCCGTTGTTGCGAGGACTACATCATCTCCACCATGTGACACATCACCATCGAGAGTGCCTGCATCATCTGAGTTGACTATAAGAGGTAATGACAAAGGTACAGATTTTCCACTTTTACATGAGAATGATGCATGCCTAGTTAACTTGAATACATCATGTGTTGAGCTACCCACTACTTTGATCACACCACCTATTTTAGAGGATTATATTGATAATTTGACTTTGCCATGTGATCAAACAACTGAAATACCAACAATTTTGAGAGCACCCATTGAATTAACTATTGATGCAAAAGAATCAATGTTTAATCATTTTGATACGACCTCTAATCTTGGTGATGATTCTGTGTCGAATGACTCATTGCATGTTTGCTTATCTAAGCATGTTGTAGCATGTAAATTTGATTCAAATAAGGTTTATTCACCAATGTTGGGATGGTTTAATGATGAACATTGTCAATCTCTTGAAATAAATAAGAGCTTCACTTATATGTGCAAACTGAGTTGCAGTATTTTCAAGCCTTCTAGTTCTTGTGCTAATTTGTTGGCTTTAGATTTTATGAACTATGCAAGTTACTCATCTATTCATGTGTCATATATGCAAAAATCAAGGGAAGTAAAAATGGATGACGTATACATATACAACATGTACACCTTGTCTCTTTTGTTAGCCACATTTCAGATTAAGCAACGCCGAGGGGCGGCTTTGTTTTCAAAAAGGGAGGATGATGAGGACATGACTACCTTGGATGAGACCAAAATATTGCATACATGCATATTTCTCAGGTGATTTCTAGTGCAAACTATTCAATAATATATTTATGTTATCCAGGACAAAAATACTTCACAAACTTTTGTGCCATGTCTAATTGCAGGTGTATGGGACATTTGTACAATCCACATATGAAGATAAGGGAGAAAGAGATGTTTACCTGCTGTTCAAAAGTTCTCTCACGTCACTTTTGGCCCAAGAGAAGATAGAGTCCAAGTCTCTCACGTTCTGGACTCAGATTCGGACTACACAGACATACCTGACTCAAAACGTCTATAACTTTTCATACGGACTCCAAATTGGTTGATTCTTTTTTGTTGGAAAATAGATTTCGTGCATTTTCCAACCCAATTGAATCACCTTAAAATCCGTCCGGAGCGTTGAGTTATAGACGAAACAATCTGATGCTGCAGCAGAATCCGAGTCAAACTACAAGTCCAAAGGTGTTACGTCACCTCCGCTTGGGCCCATTGGCCTTGTACGACCTAGGGTTAGTTTTAGGCTGCCTTGGGACGTCCTCCCACCTCCTTGGCCGCCACCCTTGCTCCTATATAAGTAGATCCATCTAGTAGCTTTTTCCTTGGGATTTGTTTAGTTAAAGTTAGCCATTGCAACCGTGTACTTCGTTTGTGTCCAACGACCAGACTAAGACCGCTACGGATCCCCACCATTATCAATACTTCATATATATTCGCAATATTCAGATTGCTTTATCATATTCTTGCTTGTTCTTCGATTGCTTGCAGGAATAGACCTTCGTGGTCAGGTTGATCGTGCTCCAGCGTGGTCAATAACCTCTCGGAGTTGGTTTAGCGATTGCTAAGGCGCAACGTCGTGCACGTTTGTAGTCGGATCGTCAAAGTCGTCTCCACCAAATCGATAGTTATCACCTCATCGAAAGATCGGGACACCCTCGCCTCTATCACCTTCGCAAGGACCGCTTCCCAAAAGAACGCAAGTCCAAGCTTCTCCCTCGAGCCGATGGACCCTTCAAGGTGCTAGCACGCTACAACGACAAAGCTTACAAGATCGACCTACCTCAAGACAAATACAACGTGAGTGACATCTTCAACGTCAAGGACCTCGCACCATACCATGGAGATGAAGCTTTTGATCCGAGGTCGGATCTCTCCCAAGGGGGGGGGAGATGATGCGGAGCATGCCACGATCATCCCCACGGATCTACAACCGTCTCATCAAGAGCCAAGAGGACCCATGACACGAGCTAGAGCTCTCGAGAACGAGGTGACTTCTTTCCTTACTGATATCACATATGATCCACTCGAGACATGGCTACTACCTAAGTCCGATATGTTATGCATCATTAGGTGTCAAGAGGAGCCTTCCGAAGATGCACGTGAAGACGGACGAGCCGCCAAGTCCATGGATGAAGAGAACCAACGGAAACTGGCAAGTTCACCTTCCAGGCCGGACATCCGGCCAAGGCCCCGACATCCGGCCCTGGAGCATCTACCTCAGCCTCAGCCAAGCTGCCCCAAGTCTCTGAGGGCTCGACATCCGGCGTCCGGCCCGGACATCCGGCGTCCGGCCGGACATCCGCCCCCAACCGGATACCGGCGATGGCGGAAATCCGGCGCCACCCACCCGATTCGGCGAGTGGCGCTCCAGCCGGACATCCGGCGGATAGCCGGACATCCGCCGCCTCGCGAAAACCGGACATCCGCCCGACGCGGGACATCCGGCCTCCACTGCGTCGTGCGGTGCATCCGGCCGAGTCCCATGTACCCTTCGCCCCTAGACTATATATACTCCATCCCTTCCTCTTTCTAGGGTTAGCATTGGATTAGCTCATATTTTGTGTGAGAGCCTTTGCTCATCCACTTGGCTACTTCTCCTCGGAGCTCAGGACCTCTACGGAGAAGATCCCCCAAGCGGATTCAAGACCCCCTTCTAGGGTGGACCCCATCAAGGCCTCCTCACGGAGAAGAACGGCTACCGTTTGTATCTTTCTTTTGTTGATTTTGAATCTTGTGCCACCTTATGTGATCGGTGATCTAGCACTTGTGTGATTGATCTCTTGTTGGTTAAGTGATTTCTCTCTCGTTTTCCCCATGTTTGCCTCTTGTTCTTCTACGTGTTCTTCATGATTCCCCGTAGGATCTGCTCCAACGTGAAAGATCATCCACGTAGGGTTCCGCCCTACATCATCACTCATAGCATATGACAAGTTCAATGGATTGTCAAACATGAAGTGACCAATAGAATTTTCACAAGATATCCTATGGAGCATAACATCACAACTAGGCAACTCAACATGCTCATCATCATATTCATCATAAATAGGTAAGTCAAGGCATGAAGAAGTCGCACTAGCATGAAGCATGGGAATAGGTGGATCAACATCATGCAAGCAATCGATGTCAAGATAGTCCACTAGTGGGACAAGAGAAGCATTGTCACCTATGTTACCTTTGGAGCGTCACTCATGTGTTGTAGGTGACGTTGCAACTTGATGGTACCATGTGGGGGGTTAATCATCGTCCATCATGGCCATCGGTTTTCCCTTTTGAGGGATGGACTCGTCGAGGATAGGCATGTCGTCATGTAGGAGACCTAGCACCAAAGAAGAAAACACACTAGGAGTAGAGGTTAAGTCGTTAGAAATCATGGTGGCCTCACATGCCGTGTCAATTACCTCACTCACTAAGTGTTGTGGCTCTCTCACTCCCAATATGATGCTCTCACTCGTATGGTTGGTGGAGTCACTCAAATGGCTCTCAACCTCACATAAGATGTGTGGCATGTTCTCAAGTGTGGGGCTAGTGGTGGTCACACTCATCCTCTCATAGGAAATGCACTCAATGTCACATATGGTGGAGTCACTCATATCACTCATGGTGGGATGGCTTTCCTCACATGGGAATTGGGCCATCTCTTTATATGTGGGTGTCGGAGAGATGTCGGTGCAAACGTCTCCATGCTCAACTCCTATCGCCGTGGTCGAAGGGGATGGCCCTTTGATGTAGGGCGGAACCCTACGTGGACGATCTTTCACGTTGGAGCGGACCCTACGGTGAATCACGAAGAACACAGGGAAGAATAAGAGGGAAACACGGGGAAAACGAGAGAGAATTCACTCAATCGACAAGAGATCAATCACACAAGCGCTAGATCAAAGAACACAAAGAGATACACGAGATCCAAGGTCAACAAAGGACGATACAAACGGTAGCCGTTCTTCTCCGTGAGGAGGTCTTGAGGATGGTCTTCTCCGCAAAGGGAGGTCTTGAATCCAAGGTGGATCGTCTCCGAAGAGGGGCCGCGGTCTCTCTCATGGAGTAGATCCGGTATGGATGAGCGAAGCTCTATCTAATGAGCTAAATCAACGCTAACCCTAGGAAGAGGAAGGGGATGAAGTATATATAGTCTCGGGGGCGAAGGGGTACATGGGACACGTCCCGGATACACTGCACGCAGGCAGGGGAGGCCGGATGTCCGGGCGTCGGGCCGGAAGTCCGGGCTTTCCCGAGACGCCGGATGTCCGGGCTAGGGGGCCGGATGTCCGGGCTGGTGGGGAAGACTTCTGTCGATTCGGGTGCGGGGGGGCCGGATATCCGGGGCTTCGTGGGAGGCCGGATGTCCGGGGCCTGGGGGCCGGATGTCCGGGCCCTGTAGCTTTGCGGCTGCTGTGATGGGCGCTGGATGTCCGGGCTAGGGCCGGATGTCCGGGCTTGCGGGAAGGGCCGGATGTTCGGGCTGACGCCGGATGTCCGGGCTCTGCAGGCTTTCTCCGGTTCCTCTCGTCGTGTTCCTTCATCCTTGTACTTAGGGACTTGTCCATCATTCCGAGCATCTCCGAGTGGGTCTCCTTGGTACCTAGGCATGCGTAGAGTCCTCGCCTTAGGTAGCAACCGTGTCTCACACGAATGGAAAGGGGAAGCATTTAGGAACGGGTTAACCTTGTGTCCAATGGCGAATAGTCGAGGTCTCATCTTATGTGTCCTTGGGGCTTGGAGAGTAGTTGGAGTGTACATGGGGATGAACGTGGTATGCTCCGCATCATTTCCCCTCCCTTGGGAAAGATCCGACCTCGGATCGTGATCCTCATCACCATGGAAACGGTTGTCGTAGACGGACTTGTAGTTGGACGAAGTTGAAGACATGGCGCAATCCAAGTAGTCCAAGTTGTCGCCGGAGTGATAGAGCAAACACAAGCAACACTCGGAAATACAATGGTTAGCGCACACAAAGTGTCCATCATGTAAGAATGAGTCTGTGCGGCAAGATTGGTCGTGACAAAGCGCATGAAGCTTATCAAGATGATCTAGAATGAGATGCAAAGCATTCATGGGAGGAAATGCAATCATTGTGCACACACATGTGTTGTTAATATGATGAATGCAACCACGGTGCAAAATGATGTCATAGTGAGACGGTTTATCAATAGCATGAATATGGCAATGGATGCGCAACATGTGTATGTTATCATGCAATTGATGATGGGCAATATGATCATGATGTATGAATATGCTATCAAGGAAGATCACAACAAATTTGCTAAGAAAATGCACAAGCTCATATATCATGGATGACATGGGAATACAAGATGCAACAAGGCAATCATAATGTGAGTCAATCCATGCATAAGACACAAATTTGTGGTGAGTATGATATGTCCATCGAGCATGAGTATGAGCACAATCAACAAATATGGATGATGTAGGGCGGAACCCTACGTGGACGATCTTTCATGTTGGAGCGGATCCTACGGGGAATCACGAGGAACACGCGGAAGAACACGAGGGAAAAGAGAGAGAAATCATGAAACCGACAAGAGATCAATCACACAAGTGCTAGATTATCGATCGCATAAGGTGGCAGAAGATTCAAGATCAACAAAGGAAAGATGCAAACGGTAGCCATTCTTCTCCTAGAGGAGGTCTTGATGGGGTCCACCCTAGAAGGGGGTCTTGAATCCGCTTGGGGGATCTTCTCCGTAGAGGTCCTGAGCTCCGAGGAGAAGTAACCAAGTGGATGAGCAAGGCTCTCACACAAACATGAGCTAAACCTAAGCTAACCCTAGAAAGAGGAGGGGATCAAGTATATATAGTCTCGGGGCGAAGGGGTATAAGGGACAAGTCCCGGAGGCACTGCACGCAGGCAGGGGAGGCCGAACGTCCGGGCGTCGGGCCGGATGTCCGGGCCTTCGCGAGGTGCCGGATGTCCGGGCTCTCAGCCCGGATGTCCGGTTGGGCGACCGTTCCATGAGAACCGGGTGAGGGGAGCCGGATTTCGGGCTTCGGGCGGATATCCGGCTGGGGCGGATGTCCGGCTTGGGCGCCGGATGTCCGGACCTGAGACTTGGGCAGTTTGGAGCATGTTGAGGTAGAAGCTCCAGGGGCCGGATGTCCGGGGCCATGGCCGGATGTCCGGGGCCTGGAAGTTGATCTTGCTCGTTTCCGTTGGTTCTCTTCATCCGTGGACTTGGCGGCTTATCCATCTTCACGTGCGTCCTCGGGAGGTTCCCCTTGACACCTAATCATGCATAGCATATCGGACTTAGGTAGTAGCCATGTCTCGAGTGGATCATATGTGATATCAATAAGGAAAGAGGTCACCTCGTTCTCGAGAGCTCTAGCTCTAGCTCGTGTCATGGGTCCTCTTGGCTCTCGATGAGACGGTTGTAGGTCCATGGGGATGATCGTGGGATGCTCCGCATCATCTCCCCCTTGGGAGAGATCCGACCTCGGATCAAAAGCTTCATCTCCATGGAAAGGTGCGAGGTCCTTGACGTTGAAGATGTCGCTCATGTTGTACTTGTCTCGAGGTATGTCGATCTTGTCAGCGTTGTCGTTGTAGCGTGCTAGCACCTTGAAAGGTCCATCGGCTCGAGGGAGAAGCTTGGACTTACGTTCTTTGGGGAAGCGGTCCTTGCGAAGGTGTAGCCACACTAGATCACCAATGTTGAAGACAATGGGTTGTTTGTTGGCGTTGAGCTTGTTTGCTTGACGTTGTACTTGGCGCTCAATGGTGTGCCTTGTATCTTCGTGCATCTTCTTGATGTAGCTTGCTCGTTCACTTGCATCCATGTTGGTGCGCTCTTGGAGAGGAAGTGGTAGAATGTCCAATGGGGACAACGGGTTGAAACCGTAGACGACCTCGAAGGGGGACTTGCCGGTAGTTGAATGTCTTGCACGATTGTAGGCGTACTCGGCGATGGGTAGACATGCTTCCCACTCCTTGATGTTCTTCTTGATTAAGACACGAAGTAGAGTGGATAGTGTGCGGTTCGTCACCTCCGTTTGGCCGTCGGTTTGAGGATGGTATGCCGAGGAGAACAAGAGATTGATTCCGAGCTTGGCACATAGGGTCTTCCAAAAGTAACTCAAGAACTTGACGTCACGATCGGAGACGATTGTCTTTGATGCCATGGAGTCGCAAGATTTCCTACAAAGAGATTTGCAACATGTGAAGCATCGTCTATCTTGTTGCAAGGTATGAAATGTGCCATCTTAGAAAATCTATCCACAACAACAAACACGGAATCCTTGCCATTTTGAGTCCTAGCCAACCAAGTACAAAATCCATACTAATGTCTTCCCATGGTTGATATGGAATAGGGAGAGGCATGTAAAGACCATGAGATTGAGCTTTAGACTTAGCTTTGCGACATGTATAGCATCGGTTGGTGAAGCGTGAGACGTCGCGGAACATATTGGGCCAAAAGTAGTTGTTGGAGAGCGTGGAATGTCTTGTCGCGTCCAAAGTGTCCCATGAGTCCGCCTCCATGAGCCTCTTGCAAAAGGAGCAAACAAAGAGAAGACTCGGGAATGCAAAGTTTGTTAGCTCTCATAAGATAAACATCCTTGATGTAATATTGTTCCCAAGACGTATGCGTCAAACACTTAGCATAAGGAGAAGCAAAAGATGGATCATGCTCATACAAGTCTTTTGTATGCTCAAAACCAATAACATTCAACTCAAGTTGAGTGACAAGCATGCATATGCGTGAAAGCGCGTCGGCAACTACATTTTCTTTACCCTTAATGTACTTGATCACATAAGGAAAAGATTCAATGAATTCACTCCATTTGGCATGACGCTTGTTTAACTTAGTTTGACCTTTGAGGTACTTAAGCATTTCATGATCGGTATGGATGACAAACTCGTGAGGTCTAAGGTAATGTTCCCAAACATGTAGCACACGCACTAAAGCATACAACTCTTTGTCATAGATGGGATAATTAAGTTGAGCACGGATAGTTTTCACTAAAATAAGCAATGGCTCGTTTTCTTGCATCAAAACTCCGCCAATTCCGGTACCACTTGCATCACAATGAACCTCAAAAGTTTTGTCAAAATTGGGCAAAGCAAGAATCGGAGCATGAGTAAGCAAAGACTTGAGCTCGTCAAAAGCGGTTGATTGCAACGTTCCCCAAACAAAGGGAGTATTCTTCTTACTCAAAGCATGCAAAGGAGCGGCAATTGTGCTAAAATCTTTCACAAAGCGACGATAAAAACCCGCAAGACCAAGAAAACTTCGCACTTGTTGCAAATTAGTGGGTTGGGGCCAAGTTTTAATTGCTTCAATTTTAGATTCATCAACATGGACACCCTTTGAGGAAACTACAAAACCCAAGAAAACCACTTTCTCAACTCCAAAAGTGCATTTTTTCATGTTTGCATAAAGGATTTCCTTGCGAAGAGTTTGCAACACAGATTTTACATGATTGACGTGCTCTTTCATGGTTTTGCTAAACACAAGAATATCGTCGAAGTAAACCACAACAAAGTCTCCGATATAAGGACGAAGCACATGATGCATAAGACGCACAAAAGTACCGGGAGCTTCCGAGAGGAGGTCTTGATGGGGTCCACCCTAGAAGGGGGTCTTGAATCCGCTTGGGGGATCTTCTCCGTAGAGGTCCTGGTCTCCGAGGAGAAGTAGCCAAGTGGATGAGCAAAGGCTCTCACACCAAAATATGAGCTAATCCAAAGCTAACCCTAAAAAGAGGAAGGGGATGAAGTATATATAGTCTCGGGGGCGAAGGGGTACAAGGGACAAGTCCGGATGCACTCTTAGCAGACGAGGAGGCCGGATGTCCCAAGCGTCGGGCGGATGTCCGGATTTCTGAGACGCGGATGTCCGGCTAGGGGCGGATGTCCGGGCTGGCGTCAATCTGGTTCGGCCGATTGGTCTGGGCGCCGGATTTCGGCGAGTGGCGGATATCCGGGGCTTCGTGGGAGGCCGGATGTCCGGGGCCTTGGGGCGGATGTCCGGACCTGTAGTCTTCTGGTTGCTGTGATGGGCGCCGGATGTCCGGGCTGGGGCGGATGTCGGGCTTGCAGGAAGGGCGGATGTCCGGCCGGGGCGGATGTCAAGGGCTGTAGACATCCGCTCTTCTTCCTTCTCCTCTTCCATGCTTCCGCGCATGCTTGGCCATGGTCCTTGGGCTCTCCATGGTCTCCTCGGGTGTACCTGAGTATGCACAAGGTCCGCGCTTGAAGTAGCATCCATGTCTTACATGCGGAAAGGGAAGTGATGAGGACATCAATACCATTGTTACACCCACAGCCCCTGCTGCTATACATACTGGACCAATTACTAGAGCTCGGGCACGCCAATTGAATTATCAAGTACTTTCGTTTCTTGGTAACGATTCCAATGTTCATGAGAATATGATGCTGCCTAAATTGGATACATTTGTTTTGCTTACAAATGAAGGGCCTACCATGGACAAGAAAGATGAACCTTGGAGCAAGTTCAAGCATGGAGATGTTGGCATGCGCAAGGGAACAAACGGAGTTACAAGTGATGATTCCAGGACTTTGAAGCCACCTAATGAGTGCATGAGGCCTTGGACGAAATATACAAGATGCCACTTCATAATATTCGTCCATAGGCTATTCTAGGTGCTGCGTCACCTTATTATTGGGCCAGCCCATGTAATTTCGAAATAGTTAAGTATAGGCTGTTTTTAGAGTCCGTATGTGTGGGGAAACAAGAGTTAGGGTTGATTTGGACCCCTCCACCAAGGGCCACGAAATTCCCCCTCTTCCTCCATATATGCAGCCCTTAGGGCACCGTTTAGACCTTGGGTTTTGTTTAGATTAAAAGTTCGCCATAGCTGCAACTTCGCGTGCCGTTTGTGTTCAACGACCGGACAAAGCGTCACGAACCCCACCTTGATCAATAAAGCTTTCATCTTATATTCGCAATATCCAGATTGCAATCTCAGTTTCTTGCTTGTTCTTCGTTTGCTCGCAGGAAACAGGCCCTCGTGGTCGAGTTGATCGTGCTCGGCGTGGTCAATAACCCTCGGAAGTTGGTTTAGCGATTGCTAAGGCGCGACGTCTCGCACGTTAAGTCGGATCGTCAAGGTCGACTCCCACGAAGCGATAGCCACCATCTCATCGAAACATCGGGACACCTTTGCCTCTATCAAGTGGTATCGAGCTTGAGTTGCTCGGTGAGATTTTACTGATTTTTAAGTAGATTAGATCGAGTCTGTTCTTCATACCTAAAGTCCACGAAAAAGCCACAAAAAATTAGGGTTAGTTCATCATATCCGAACCAATCGAGCCTTTGCATAATCTTTTTAGGGTTTTTGCTTTGTTGAATTTATGGTTGCATCGTCGTGTCAAGTTGCTGGTCTTAGAGTCTAGTCTTTTAGAGTTTGAGTTCGGTCATAAGTTGTCACGCCGCGCCAAGCACCATCATCATCGCCTTGCCATCTACCACCATTGCTTATCCGCCACCGCCTGAATCCGTATCCATATACCGCCACCAATCCGAGTTCTTCTCATATTAGGTTTGTTTTCGAGATCCATCTAGTTTCCGATTCGTGTTTCCTTGCTGCGTGGGTTTCAAAAAAGAGTCCGAAACCACCCTCCGTTTAGGCCCAAAATTTTCCAAAACGCACTTGTCGAAAAATTTTCGGCTATCCTATTTTAGGTGTTTCTAAGTGTATTGAGACAATCGCCGTTATAGAAAGTTTTTGACCCGTTTCAGTTTTTTGGTCCGGCGTTCGAAAAAAAAATTTTTTTGGTCGAAAAAATTTCGTGCCCATCTGTCGGTTTGACACTGGAAGAGTTTTGAGACACTTTCGCCATTATAGTGATTTTTCGCAAAAAAAAAAAGCGCAAAAAAAAGCAGCAAAAAAAAAAAAGGAGCGAAAAAAAATTCCAGTGTGTGCTTTTCCGTTGTTTCCGTGCAGCGCCGTGATTTTGTTAGTGTTCTAGGCGCGTTGATAGAGGCAAAGGTGTCCGCCTTCGATGAGATGTGGTTTTCGCTTGGGAGGAAGTCGACTTTGACGATCCGACTACTGAACGTCTTGAGGACGTCGCGCCTTAGCAATCGCTAAACCAACTCCGAGAGGTTATTGACCACGCCGAGCACGATCAACCTGACCACGAGGGTCTGCTTCCTGCGAGCAAGCGAAGAACAAGCAAGAAACTGAGATTGCAATCTGGATATTGCGAATATAAGATGAAAGCTTTATTGATCAAGGTGGGGTTCTGTGGCGCCTTTGTCAGTCGTTGAACACAAACGAAATGCACGCGAAGTTGCAGCTATGGCGAACTTTTAATCTAAACAAAACCCAAGGTCTAAACGGTGCCCTAAGGGCTGTATATATGGAGGAAGAGGGGAATTTCGTGGCCCTTGGTGGAGGGTCCAAATCAACCCTAACTCTTGTTTCCCACACATACGGACTCTAAAACAGACTATACTTAAGTATTTCGAAATTACATGGGCCTGGCCCACTAATAAGGTGACGCAGCACCTAGAATAGCCTCGGGACGACATTTATGAAGTAGCGTCTTGTATATTTCGTCCAAGGCTTCATGCACCCATTATGGTGGCTTCAAAGTCCTGAAATCATCACTTGTAACTCCGTTTGTTCCCCTTGCATGGCATTATCTCCATGCTTGTTCTTGCTCCAATGTCCATCCTTCTCCAAGCTAGGGCCTTCATTTGTAAGCAAAAC
This sequence comes from Aegilops longissima, assembly GCA_021605205.1. Lineage (NCBI taxonomy): Eukaryota > Viridiplantae > Streptophyta > Magnoliopsida > Poales > Poaceae > Aegilops > Aegilops longissima. Next base: position 651 of record JAHIAM010003652.1, on the reverse strand, counting down.
AAATGTATCCAATTTAGGCAGCATCATATTCTCATGAACATTAGAATCATTACCAAGAAACGAAAGTACCGATAATTTAATTGGCGCATGCGAGCTCTAGTAATTGGTCCAAGATATGTAGCAAGAGGGGCTGTGGGTGTAACAATGGTATTGATGTCCTCATCATCCTCCCTTCTTGAAATGAAGTCGCCCCCTCGACGAAGCTCATATTCCTCACCCAAATAAGGCTTCAAATCTGCAATGTTAAAAGTGGGACTAACCCCAAAATCTGCAGGCAGCTCAAGTTTATATGCATTATCATTTATTTTCTCTAACACCTTAAATGGACCATCAAGACGTGGCATTAGCTTTGATTTGCAAAATTAGGAAACCTATCCTTACGCAAATGTAACCAAACAAGATCTCCGTGCAAAGACAACATGTTTTCTACCCTTATCTCCAACAAGTTTATATTTAGCATTCATACGCTCAATGTTTTCCTTAGTTATCTCATGCATTTTTAAAATCAATTCAGCACGTTCTTTAGCATCAAAATTAACCTTCTCCAAGATGGAAGAGGCAACAAATCAATAGGTGCACGAGGTAGGAAGCCATACACAATTTCAAAACGGCACATCTTAGTAGTAGAATGCAATGAACGATTATAAGCAA
>JAHIAM010003651.1:0-74954 GCA_021605205.1 Aegilops longissima | reverse complement strand
GGGAGGGGCGCTGCAGCCCATCCTGCCCAGTTCCCGAAGAACGAGGCATATACCTGATCGCACCGTCTTGTGAGGAATCTCCGTCCGTGGCGGCGTTATCTCCACACCTTGACCGACGACACCTTATCAACCATAAGCGGTTACTGTACCTGACCAGCCTGTCCAAATGCGACCCGAGAAGGCAAGAGGACCCGCCTGTCGTGAGAGTCGAAAAAAGGCAGCGAGCGCGGAAGATGGACGCGTTGAGATTGACGGCGAGTGGGCGGCCTCCCACGAGTTCCTGCGCCATTAACGAACAAGGCGAGATAATAACGCGGTGATCGCCCGTCGAGGCGGCGACCTTATTGCCATGACCCCATGATAAGCCGCGTCATTGGGCAGCGGCTACGGTAATCCATAACGGCAAGACCGCCCGCGGACCAGGTTCTTCGGCCCCATGCTGGACCGTCCGGCGGGGCCCCTAATCGGTGGGCCCCGGTAGTCCAGCGGAGAAAGGCAGCGACCCGGAAGGCGGGCGGCTGGGACCCGCGCCCGGCGGATTACCGTGTACCCCGAGTGAGCCTATCTCGCCCGGGGCACTCATGCAGAGGTTGGACCTAATAGTTTTAGACACACCGAGAGAGGAGAAAGGCTTGCGGTGCCTTCTCCTTCCTCACCTCGAACAACTCGAGGCAACCTTGTACCCACTTTGCCATAGTGATCATGCGGAGACCCAGCGAGCGGCAATAAGGGGTATTATCTCGGAAGCCACGAAGCTGGGTAACATCCGCGGCGTGCATGCCTTCGCCTCATCCAGGTTTCCGGGCACGGCGACGTTCTACGCCCCCACCATGATAAGCCATCCTTTGGCATATCGCACCCTACCCCAGGCAAGACCCTCCACATAATTGCAGCCCATGTTGTGTTCGATGCGCTCAACATGACTCAAAAGCGGCTCGTCGAAGTGGCGGGGTAGCCTTCCGCACTTGGCAACGCCCCCAACTCTGACTCGAGTCAAGCTCGACAGTTTGATCGGCCGCGCTAAGGGTGGCAAGGTGATTTCTCCCGGCAAGCAAGCACACCAGCGCAGCCAATGGGGATCAAATCCCCAAAGGCGCCGCCTTGAGGTTTCTGGCGTAATGCGAGCCTACCCGATGAACGTAGGGTGGACATGCAAAGGAAAATCAAGCAGGAAAATAACATGCATAATAATGAAAGTCTTTGTAGGTTATATTACATCAAATTGTTGCTATTGGTTCTAACTAGAGATAGCGATTGTCTTGGTTGTGGACCTGCAGCGGCGATAAAATGGGTTGCCCTAATCCCGGTGCTGGCCTCCACCCTCGGAATTCCGCCGACCACTACCTGATGATGGGCTTGATATCGCTCCTGAGGCGTAGCGAGGTCAGCATGCCCTCCGGCAAGCTCTCCAGTATGGCGTTGATGTCGAGGTCGGGCTACCCGGTCGCCACCTTGGTGAGGACCTTGGTCATGGCACCTGGCAAAGCCTCCGGGACTCATCGGCCCGATGGAGCCGCCCGGTTGGCGTGCAACCGCTCTAGAAACATCGGCGACCTTCTCAAAGAACATGGTCGACTGCAATACGCGCTCACTCTGCGCTCCGGGACATACCTCACGTCCGGCATCCCCATTATACAACAGTGCCAGCGGCCCAGTTGGCGAAAGGTGGCGGAGAATTGAGCCAGCGGTTCTCACCCTCCCACGTGATCCAGCGAAGTTGAGGCCCTCGTTCTTCATTGCAGCAGCTTCTCGGCCTCCGGCTCCTTGGCCAGGGCCCCTCCCAGGCGTTGGCCTCCGGCTGCAAGATTCTTCGAGACTCTCCAGCTTTAGCTTGAGGTCTTTGATGGAGTTGTTGGCCCTCGGAGAGCTCCCCTGCCTTCTTGGCGACCGCGCCCTGCGCCTCTGGCCTGCTGGTTCAAGCTTGGCGTGTCCCTCTCCTGGGACAGCTTCAGGTCCTGCTCCTTCAGCCCATCGTGCTCCGCCTCCAACTCCTCTACCTTGCCGGCTTGAACCTGGGCCTGGGCATCGAGTGCCTCTTTGTGCCTCTGCTCCAGCTCACTGGTCCGCTACAAGACAAGCGTTTCCACCTCTGCATCCTTGTCGTGAAGCATGGCGGCAAGCTTCCCAGCATCGCATATGTCCCCCTCCCCTAGGAGTTCGCTGCGGCCTCATGCTGGGTCCAGGCGGCTTCATGCTGCCAAGTTCCTCGCCGTCTCTTGAGCTTTCTCGGCGTCCGGCCGAAGCTTCATGGTGAGCTCACGTCGTCGCGCTGCCAGCTTCGCCTTGGGCAGACTTGAGCTCCTTGTGGGCCTCACGGAACCAGTCCACCGCTGGGCTGGCAGCATCACAGAGGAGGTCTTCCTCCGCCATCTCCACCACCGCCGTCCTGGACTTAACTTTGTCGAGGCGGGGCCAGATGGAAGCGCCTAACTTCGGAAGCTGGCGCCCATGGCATGGAGGAGCCGCTCCTCCTGCTGAGCCGTCGCCACCAGCGCATTGGCTCGGTCGGATGACTTCAAGCCGGAAGTGGCAAGCACATCATCGTCGAACACCTCTCTCAACGGTGTCCCGGTGCTCGACATGTCCTGGAAGGTGGACGAACAAGTGTCACTCACCCTCGTGTACTTGCCGGGAGTTGGAAGCAGCGGAGGAGGAAGGCTGGTCACCAGGGCCTCTCCTCCTCCTCCTCCTCCTCCTCCTCGACAACAGCCCCGCCTGCCTCCACGGCAGGTCCCTTGCCGGTCTCCTCAGCGGCAGCCTTGCCCGCCTCCCCCGCGGGCCCTTCCAGGGCGCCCTCGGCAGCACCCTTGGTGGCCTCCTCCGTGGCGATCTTCTCGGCGTTCATCTCGGCGGCCTTGGCGATGTCCTCGATGACGACGTCCACGTCCTCTGGGTTCACCGAGGAGGGATCTGGAGACCAAAGAAGGGGGTGAGGCAAGGCCAAGACCAAGAACCATAAAGAAAAAGGAACAGGGACGATCGGCGAATGGCTTACCAGTGCCGGTACCGGGCTGGGAAACAGAAGTCCCGTCCCCGCCAACATTTGGCGTCGAGGCGAAGCCGCCGGTGCCTAAGTTCTCCTCCTCCTCCATGCGTGGGCTCGGTGTATTGGGCGCTTTGTTGGACGCTCAGGCGGCGTGGTCGGTCGATAGGGCGCGTGTTGGGAGTAGCCCTCTGTGGCTCCTCCTGCCGCTGCTCTCCTCCTACATACCCGGCAAGGTCAGCACCAAGTGTCATGCCTCACGACATGTCGACGGGAGAAGAGTGACGAACTTACTCTGGGGGCTATGCCAGGGGCTGCTGTCCGGGCTGCTCAACACCACCAACGGTGCCCTCGAAGTACCAGCCGGGGGCTGGCCACCTGGCGAGACCTTGGCCCTCTTCACTCTTTGGGCCAGCGTCTCCACGTCCCTGCAAAGATTACGATACGTCAAGACAAGCAACACAGAGTGAGGAGGCAGAGATAACGAAAAGGAAGCAGATGTTTACTCGTCATCCGCCTCCTCCTCTGCCATCTTCCTCTTCCTCCTCGGGCTGAGGGATGCATAATCGAAGGAGACCTCCATGTCAACATCCGCCAGAGGAGGGGAAGGAGGTGGTGTCTGGGCATGCTTGGATGAAGAAGGGACGGCTGTCTTCTTCTTCACCATGGCCTTCGCCGGGCTTCTTCGGCCTGGCCCTCGGATGGCGCCGGACCCTCCAAGGTCAGCTGCGATGAGCAGCCCTGCCGGGCCGGACTGCTCGCGAACTGGCCTGCCGCAAGACTCGCGCTCTCCCCATAGCGGCAAGGCCGAGGCTCATGGTCTCGGCCTCCTCCTCCGATGACTCGCCGTCACATCTTCAACCAGAGGAGCCTTTGTGCCGGCGCTGCTGGCTCCCTTGGCGGCCGCCGCCCACCGAGCGCCTCCTCTTCCACCGCGGCCCGTCGCTGCCTTGTCCTCCACACCACCGTGCTTCCGGCCTCTTGGCAACTGTGCCTCCCTCGCCTGGTGGCGATGAAGTCCAGCTCTACTGGATGGTGTCTCGACAAGCAAGCCGCAAGGCCGGGCGCGTTGATGTACCTCGTGTAGGGTGTTCGAAGAACTCCTGCACCTCAGCATCCTCCCGCTCCTTCCAGCTCGGGTCGGGCCATGTGCGTTGCAGTTCGGCATCATGGCAATGATTTTGGACCGGCGTGAGTTATTACACAAATGGGACCACTCCGTCGGCAGCTTGAACAGAGGCCCTTGAGGACCTTGCCAGCCTTCGTGGCGGCTCGCAACCTTGCCGTCCGCCGACCTCGCCGTCGTGGCCCACGCTGGCCGGAAGAGCCACCAGGCAGAAATGGGCGTGCCCCATCACTGTGAAGTTGTGGACGAGGCCGGGGCGAAGCCACATGATGTCGGCGGGGTTCGTGAAGAGCCAGGCTGGCCTCCCCTTGTTAAGCAGCGGAGTGATCTGGCGATGGATGAAGTCCGCACCGATCATCTCAAGGGTGAGGCCGGCCTCGGTGAGCCGGAGGATCCTGGTGGTGGCGACCGTGAGCTTCTCGTCATCAGCATCGACGCGTCGGTCCGCCATTTTGGCGAATCCTGGCGGCGCTCGGGCGAATCTCGCAGAACGCCGGCGGGTTGTCCTCTCGATCCAAAGACCACCGCCCCACCATTCTTCCCACCTCTCCTTCATGGCGCCCTCCGATATGCTCCCTTGGATCTTTAGACCCAGGCGATGCAACCGGAGATGGCGCCTGTTGGATCCAAGGGGAGTAGTATGGCTGAGGAGCCGTGTTGAGGTGCACTGACGAAGCCTCGCAGAGATGCGCAAAAAGGGCCATGCACGCCATCGCATTCGGAGTAAATTCCAGGAGGCGGAAGCCAAAGGTATGCATGACATGGCTGAAGAAATCGGAGAAGGGAGGACAGAGCCTGCAGGAAAAATAATCAACGAAAAGGGGTACCGATTTGGGGCAGCCTCGGCGCATGGCGGGATGACGCGGCAGGATGCCCGAATTCTCCCCGTCTTCACTCCCCATAGGGCCTGAAGAAATCCTCAAGCTCAACACGCCAATTGTTGAGGGAAGACGCAGGATCGCGCCCGCTGCACCACCAGCGACTCCCGGCGGCTCTGGCTGCTCCGGCGTCCTTGGCTACTCCTTGCCCTTGGTGGATTTTGGCGCCATGGCGGCTGAGGAGGAGGGCAGGACAGAGGGCGGCGGAAGCGCAACGGTGGCGAGCAAGAACGAAGCTTGAAGAAGAAGAGAAAGGCGGGCGGAGGTTTCGAGATTGGGGTTGCGCCAAGGGTAAAAGGAACAGGCGCCATGTTGCTTCGCATGTTATCCCTTTTATGGGGAAGCCGCAGCGCGCTGCCCATTTATCTGCGATGTGACGCATGCGTGTGGAAACCGCCCCACGCATGCCGCCGCCCACGCCACACCACCTCCACACCGCGCCACGCTGCCTGGTCGTGGGAGGCGGAGCGCCAAGAATCTTACCAGTAAAACCGCACCACCTGCCCGCACACCGCTTTGGGCCTGGCCTAACAACGTGTCGCGCTTTATGTGTGGCCCAGGCCTGGGCTCCTGTTGGTGTACAAAATAGGGGTGCATTTTGTACCCTTTTCTGTGCATGGGCAACAGAGCACCACGGCCACACCAAGAAGAACGAGGAGGTGAGCCAGGTAAGATCAAGCTCAAGACAACCAAAGCAACGCCAAGGCCAAGACCACAAAGAGCAGAGGATGAAGAGGTTCCCGGCAAGACCCTTGCCGAGCTGCCTCAAAGAGCCCGGCAAGACCCTTGCCGGGACAGCTCGCCCCACACCAACAGAGCGAGCCACTCTTGAGCCCACGGTCCCCAAAGCCACCATCCACGTGGGGCCAGGGCTCGGGGAGGCACCTCTGTGGTGGCATGCAGATCTTTGTGAAGACATATTCAAGATCAGATGAGGATTGGAAGACGACGATCCTCGGCAAGATCCTTGCCGAGGAAGGCCACCAGACCCCCAGCAAGGGCGACAGCACGCCACAGCAAGACCCTTGCCGGGCCACCCGGCAAGGCCTTCACCAAGGACGCCAGCAGGGCCACCGCCAGGTCCACGCCAACCAAGCTTCCAGCACCGCTCAGCATGCAGCTGCCAGCCCAACCAGCTGGGCGGGCACCTGCGTGGCAACATGCAGCTCCCATGCCAACTCATCGAGCGCCTGCGTGGCGGCATGCAGATCTTCGTGAAGGCTCCACCACCGCGCCACCTCAGCTGCCTGCCTGCCTACATGGCGCCGCACGCATCGCTGGACAGGGCGCGTGTCAAAGCGAGGAGGAGCGGCGACGGACGGGAAAAGCCTTGCCCCCGTCCCCCAATAAAGCAAGGGGACACCTAAGCTACACATTTAATGCGTCTTGTCCTGTAATACGAGCGATAAGCTTGGGGCACTATACGCCTTTCCACCTCATGTGTGCCACTGTGGCAGCCCCTTCCGACTATAAAAGGAGGCCCATGGCATACTGGAGAAGGATTCGGCTCTTTCGAACCACACACTGACCACAGCTAGTTCGAGAGCTCAAGAACTCTCAGAAATACACCCACCAAAGTAGGACTAGGGTTTTACGCATCCTCGCGGCCTGAACCTGGGTAAACGATCCTTGTGCTGTCTACTAGCCCTGCTCTCCTCGCAACCATGCGCCCCGACAACCGTATTAGGGATTCTTGTGATCCCATAGGTGTCGATTCCACACTGACAGTCATCGTCTTGACTCCTTGATCTCCATCGTAGCATCGTTGTCATCTCGCCAACTATTGCTTCTACGACTATCGCTACCGCTTAGTGATAAAGTAAAGCAGTTACATGGCGATTGCATTTTGTATAATAAAGCGACAACCATAAGGCTCCTGCCAGTTCCGATAACTTTTACAAAACATGATCATCTCATACAACAATTTATATATCATCACGTCTTGACCATATCACATCGAGCATGCCCCTGCAAAACAAGTTAGACATCCCTACTTTGTTGTTGCAAGTTTTACGTATGCTGACTCACGGGCTTCTAGCAAGAACCGTTCTTACCTATGCATCAAAACCACAGCGATTTTTTGTCAAGTGTGTTGTTTTAACCTTCAACAAGGACCAGGCGTAGTCAAACTCGATTCAACTAAAGTTGGAGAAACTGAAACCCGCTAGCCATCTGTGTGTGAAGAACTTCAGTAGAACCAGTCTCATGAACGTGGTCATGTAATGTCGGTCCTGGCCGCTTCATCCAACAATACCGCCGAATCAAAGTAAGACATTGCTGGTAAGCAGTATGACTATTATCGCCCACAACTCATTGTGTTCTACTCGTGCATATAACATCTACGCACAGACCTGGCTCTGATGCCACTGTAGGGGAACGCAGTATTTCAAAAAATTTACCTACGATCATACAAGATCTATCTAGGAGATGCATAGCAACGAGCGGGGAGACTGTGTCCACGTACCCTCATAGACCGAAAGCGGAAGTGTTTAGTAGCGCGGTTGATGTAGTCGAACGTCTTCGCGATCCAACCGATCCAAGCACCGAACGTACGGCACCTCCGCGTTCAGCACCCGTTCAGCTCGATGAAGTCCCTCGAGCTCTTGATCCAGTTGAGGCTGAGGAGAGTTATGTCAGCCGACGGTGGGCGACGGTGATGATGAAGTTACCGCGCAGTAGCTTGGCCTAAGCACTACGATGATATGACCGAGGTGTGTAATTGTGGAGGGGGCACCAGATACGGCTAAGATAAGGCTTGGTGTGTCTTTGGGGTGGCCCCCCCACGATATAAAGGGGAGGAGAGGTGGCGGCCCAAGGGGGGCGCGTCATGGGGAGTCCTACTTGGACTCCCGGTCCAAGTAGGATTCGCCCCCTTTCCTGTTCCCACTAGGAGAAGGAGGAAGGGCGGATGAGGAGAGAAGCAAGGAGGGCGCGCCCCTCCTTGTCCAATTCGGATTGGCAAGGGGTGGGGGCGCCACCTCATGGCCGGCCCTCCCTCTTCTCCACTAAGGCCCATGGTGGCCCATTAACCTCGGGGTCCGTAAACCCCGGTACTCTGGATAATGTCCTAACCTTTTCGAAAACCATTCCGGTGCCCAAACATAACCTTCCAATATATCAATCTTTACGTCTCAACCATTTCAAGACTCCTCGTCATGTCCGTGATCTCATCCGGGACTCCGAATAAACTTTGATACATCAAATCACATAACTCATAATACAAATCATCGCCGAACGTTAAGCGTGCGGACCTTACGGGTTCGAGAACTATGTAGACATGACCAAGACACATCTCTGATCAATAACCAATTGCGGAACCTGGATGCTCATATTGGCTCCTACATATTCTACGAACATCTTTATCGGTCAAACCGCATAACAACATACGTTGTTCCCTTTGTCATCAATATGTTACTTGCCCGAGAATCGATCGTCGGTATCCTCATACCTAGTTGAATCTCGTTATCGCAAATCTCTGTACTCGTTCCATAATGCATCATCTCATAACTAACTCATTAGTCACATTGCTTGCAAGGCTCATAGTGATGTGCATTACCGAGAGGGCCCAGAGATACCTCTCCGATACACGGAGTGACAAATCCTAATCTCGATCTATTCGAACTCAACAAACACCATCGGAGACACCTGTAGAGCATCTTTATAATCACCCAGTTACATTGTGACATTTGATAGCACACAAGGTGTTCCTTCGGTATTCGGGAGTTGCATAATCTCATAGTCAGAGGAACATGTATAAGTCATGATGAAAGCAATAGCAATAAAATTAAACGATCATTAATGCTAAGCTAACGGATGGGTCTTGTCCATCACATCATTTTCTAATGATGCGATCCCGTTCATCAAATGACAACACATGTCTATGGTCAGGAAACTTAATCATCTTTGATTAACGAGCTAGTCTAGTAGAGGCATACTAGGGACACTCTGTTTGTCTATGTATTCACACATGTACTAAGTTTTCGGTTAATACAATTCTAGCATGAATAATAAATATTTATCATGATATAAGGAAATATAAATAACAACTTTATTATTGCCTCTAGGGCATATTTCCTTCACGCGCGAACGGTGATTGTGAAGGGCCACCGCATGGCGCGAGCGCCGGGTCGGGGAGGAGCGGCCGGGTGGTTGTGCCGGTGTCGGAGTAGAGGCGCGCGGGTGTCGACGGGCGGCGATAGCAAACTGATCTTAGATCGGAAAACTGAAAAGAAACCGCCGATCATGATAACCGTGGGATAGAGAAAACCGAGCAAGGAAAAGACTCTCTAGGGCAGCCGGTCAACACTGGCAGGACGGACCCTAGGTACGTGTGGCGGTCTTGGTGGTCCGACCGCCTCAGGGCGGAAGCGGCGAGGCGGCGGCTAGGGTTGGATCAGTTAGGCTGATACCATGTTAGAAGGGGATAGAGAGATTGATGAAAATTTTGATGTATTGCTTGGGCCCGTGGACATATATATAGGAGTACATGATTTATTTGGAGTACAAGACAAATTAGAATACTTCATAGTCCATCATATGTTTCCAATACAATCACGACACTCAACAAAAAAGAGTGGAAGTTTTCTAATAAATTCTTACCAGATTCATTTGAAAACCCTCAATCCGAAAGGATCTAGCAGGGGATGTCCTTCTGTCTAATAGGAATTATTTTCCACATTTTTTATTAAGAAAACTTTCTTTACACGTCTTGCTCCCTATTATGTGCACGTCCAGCCCTCATGTTCCAAATATGAAAGAAGTTCGTTTTATATAACTGAACCAACAGCGTGTGCACTAAAATTAGACTTCCAAAAACAGAGAAACACTGCCCTAGAAAACCTTTGTTCCTCCCAAGAACTCAGCTCCTCCTCCCCCTGCCACCCATCCAAGGACCAACGATACAGCCGCCGACCGCCGTAGGCGCATCGTTGGTCCCGCCAAAAAACTCCAACACCTCAAGGAACTCCGGCAAGAGCAGATCACCAGCCATGGGATTCCTCAGGAAGTTCTCCAAGCAGACCCGCAAGCTCAAGTCCCTTCTCGAGCTCACCGTCTCACGTGTAGCCATCGCCCGCAAGCCGCGCCTTGCTCGCAAGTCCATTGCCTCCGGCGACGTCTGCCAGCTCCTCTCCCTCGGCCAAACCGACCGCGCTCTCCAGCGTGTGCGTGCCTAGCTATGACCTCCAAGCATCTCAACATGTTATTCTTCTAGCGACCTTACATTTTTTTTTCTTTTTTTTACTGATGCTGGCCTTTTTTTCTCTGCGCAGGTAGAGCAGGTCATAAAGGAGGACAACATGCTGGAGGCGCTCGGCATCATAGAGCTCTACTGCAAGTGCCTTGTCAAGAAAGCCGATCAGCTAGACAAGCCCAAGTACGTCTCTTGATCACACCAGATCTGATCTCTTAATTTCTTCTCCTTTTGTTAATGCTTTTAGATCATCCACTTCTATGTCAATGTTTTGGGCAAGAATACTAATATGTTTAGCGTACAGGGAATGCAGCGAGGAGGTAAAGGAAGCGGCTGCCGGCCTCATATTTGCTGCCAAGCGGTGCAGTGACCTGCCGGAGCTGCAGTCTGCCGCAAGATCCTCGCCGACAAGTTCGGCGACGATCTCACTGCCGACGCCAAGGTGGGCACCGCGGTCGTCGACCCGATGGTAAAAGTTATAGTCTTCATTTCTAGGCGTCCATTGATTTGGAGTTGTAGAGGAAAGGTAGCAGTCACAAGCATGATTTGTGTTGCCATTGCAGCTGGTGTGGAAGTTTCCCGGAGACACGACAAGCATTAGCCTGAAGAAGAAGGTGCTCAATGAGATCGCCGCCGAGAACAATATCTCGGTGGATTTATCCAAGTCCCCATAAGCAATGGCGGCGTTGTTCTGCACGGTCAGGAGATTGTCGTGTTTGGACTCATGGGTGCAAGTCAGAGCCTGACGATGGCCGTCGTCGCCTTTGACAGGATGAATGCCTTTGGACTAGAGTGACAACGACAATGCCTCGAGCATTTTCTACTCTTATGGATCGGATGATAGGCCAGTGAAGCCGAAGATGGCGGTAGCTTTCAGTGTGCACCAGGAGACAAAGTCATTCCTCTGCATCTGGCCCAAAATGTAACTGCTATGTGTAAGTTCAAAATTAGTATCGGAGGATGGTCACGAAGAACTATGGCTCACTGTACAAGAGAAGGGAAGACATCTGTATTTTACTCTTTAAAACTAGACCAGAAGCTCCTACGGTTTTATTAGGAGTCATTTTACAGTGCATCCGGACGATATGGACTGTCCGTCGGAGCGAATTGACGGTCCAGATCCAATGCAATAAACTGATGTCACGTGTATTATATGAGACACCTAGGGGCATTTTCGGGAGAAAAAGATATTTCAAACTGATCTGATTTTCCCTCCCAAATATTTCGAGGGTATTCTCGGTACGAATTTCAGGGCTATTTTCGGTTTGATATTTATCCCGTTCGCTAGGGTTTATTCCTCGCCGCCGCTACGGTTTTGATCCTCGCCGGCAGGATCTAGCCGCTCGTCGCGGCCCCTCCCTCCCTCGTCGCCGGCAGGATCTAGCCGCGCGTCGCGGCCTCTCCCTTCCTCCATCCCAATTCCCTCGCGATCTCGCACCGCCTTTTCAACGAACACGAGAGGAGGCCCACTGCCCTCCCCGCGGCGGCCGCCGGCGAAGAGTCGGCGCCATCCCACCTCCCAGTCCTCCATGCGGGTGCCTATAGCCACAATGTTATAGGCAACCTCTTTCCCACACCCCAATTGGTTGTTTGCGTCCTCTACATATCATTTCTCATCCATGGCTGCAACTTTATCTGGCCATGCATCTCGTTCGATGGCAAGGTGGTTGGGTATGGATCATGTTCTGAGGACTAGATGAAGCCGCCGCCCGGCCTCGGCCAGCCAGCCCTATTCGTCCAGCCCGACTGCTTGATCTCTGAGCGTTCAATTGTTGCATTCAACATGTATTCTTTCAATTTGGCTGATAGGTGAGATTTGGAGATCAATAGAGATGATAAGCTATTAATTTTGGAATGTACTATAAACAATTCATAGCTTATGTTGCTCAATATTTATGATGCTCGCTTTTTCTTGTGCAATTGCTGGACTGGTAATAAACAGACTTGGCATGTGCTTTATATGAAAAATTAGATTCACATGGGATATCCACCTTTTCAACATTGCTGTTAAGTCTTATTATGATGTTTTAGCCTTGTTAAAGGGAGAGTAATAGGCCTCGCAAAAAGCAGAGAGAAAGGAATGAGCATTCAATTCTTCCATATGTTACATTTCATTCTTCCCTGTTTAGTTATGTCCAACATTTGTTACATGCACACACTTGACAAGGTTAGTACAGGTAGTAATTTTTCCTCTGTTTTGCAGGGCTATGATAGAACATGCTATGTGATTCCCTGAGGCAGGATGGATGTACCATGGCCACACCACTGTGCTCCTGAAGGTGATCGCTTCAATTCAGCGTTGCAGCACCTGCAGAGGCCCCTATGGTGCGTGTTTTTATTCTTGTTATAATATGCTCTATTTTTTGGCTTTATGGCCTGCCTACGAGACATATCTGGGATTGCGTATTGAATCAGGCAGTATTTTTGACTTCTGTTGTGAGGCTATGTTCATACTTTAATAAATTTTTCTCTCGTATGAAAATAGACATATCATAATCCATTATTCTTCTAGGGTTGCCCCAGGCACAATTACTGTCACATGGTAGTAAAAAGCAAATATAAATTTCTACGAGATTCCGTAGAGACCAAATTTATTTCAAGCAAAATATAGTAACCAAAATTATTGAAGCTTTACATCTTGACTCATGTGCAATGGACTAAGAACAAGGCTAGGAAACCTTCTTCGGGACTAAAACCCAACCACACCCCACTCTATCGCTTTATGGCCAAGTGTACACTCCACATGTAAGAATGAAGCACAATGCTAGACTAACTGCTTGCATCCTCGTCGTCTTCAACCGCAGCTGCATCCGATTGCCTAGCATGGTACTGCCTGAACCTAGTCCTGTATTTCATTTTGTTGTAGGGTGAATCGACAAGCACAACATGTAGCTCTCTTCTGAATTTGTCGATGTAGGCCTGCATGCGAGGATATGTTAGTATCGTTCCATATGTTTCAGAAAATGACAGAATTTTAGGTGTTACTCTACGTACTTCGTCATATTGCAACCTCAGTTTTACTCCCATAAATAATTCGATGTTCTTCAGCATGTACAGTGCACAACAAGAACTGCAACATTTTATGTTGTTAGATCAACATTTCAGATATTAACAATCTAAAACAAAAACAAAAGCTAATATTGTTGACTGACGTCTCATCGGATTTTGGCACATTAATATTCCGTACTGGCCATTGCGTCACGTTAATGTCTTCACATGCATTCCTTTCTATCCCATTGACTCGCATCGCTGCTCTCAGATGTGCTTCCATCCCACGTACCTGCAAGCCCAATGGGATGAGAAGTTGCCTATGACTAATACTTACATACAATTTTAAATCCTTTCTTATAATTAAATATGTTGAAATTCTCATCACGTTATTTACTTCTTTGGGTATCATACAGTGGAAAAGTGAATCAAGAATCTGAATCTCCTTCCTTCTGGGGTTTACGACCACAAGGAACCAGTGGGTGTATAAACTTTTAAGTAGGTAGGAAAACCTGGAGTGCACAGATAATTAGATCAGCGTGCATAGTAATAAAAAATATGTTCTCGTCAGCTTAAAATACCATATCATGTTTCAGGTAGGTGGTGCCTTGTGTTGCTCCAGGAATGCCTGCCAAAGCGTCCTCGTAGCACTCCTCTATCCTACCATCTCTTTCGAGCTTAGCGACGCCGGCCACCCTCTCAATGTAAACCAGTTGGCCGTCCCTTGTGTCAATTGGATGATCATGACGCATGAGCTGGATCACAGCATCAACCACCTGCAACAATAATCAAGTTAATTGTACCCTTGTACAAAAATGAAACTTCATAAACAAATTTGTGAAATACTATCTTACTTCGTCACCCAACCATACGACATCTTCAGATTCATCTTTATGGGTGAGGCATTGCAAATGCTTTGATAGCACGACAATGTCATCAACTAAGACCATTTGTTTTTCACGATTTGTAGTGTTGATCAGCGATGCCACGAAATCCTGTCGAACCACGTCTAGCTGGTCCCTCTGGGTTTCAGGAACTTCTGACCTCTTTTTTAAGTTGCTAGAGCCAATTTTCCTCTTTTTACTGTTCGTGTCCTCGGAATCATTTGTACACTCTGATGGAGTCTTGTTTTTCCTTTTTTTTTCTCAGTGTCATACGAAGCATACTCGTCATTCTTAAATAATTGCAATACCACCCTTTTCTTTTGGCCCCCTTGATTTGGTGGCCTCGATTCAACCACACTTACTCGTTGGTGCTTTTGAAAGGATTCATCATGGCTGTCATCATCTGTGAAGGCACGGGGCTCTTCAGGATCTCGCGATCCCGTAGCCTTCACAGAGTGCTGCTTACTCCGTCTGCTTGAGCGGATTACATGCATTTAAATAAACCGCGTGTTAGCCTTTAGCAGATTCTTGCTCAATTATAGGTAAAATGTGCATCACCTGGAAATCTTCAAGGCTTGTGGTGGCTTTGAAATGCATTTGCTTATCAAAACTAGGAGCTCCATGGATATCATCCACCTCTTTCAAAAGCTTATGAATACCACTGAAATCGTGTTTGAATTTTGCTGCAGCTCTTTCGAATGCTTCATCCTGTCGTGGAAGATCAAATGTTATTTCTAAAACGACAATGATTGTTTCATAATTAAGTTAACATCGTCGTCAAAATCTTCATCAAGGTTCTTCATGGGGGCTCCATGTCATCATTTTTATTCCTGCTTACAATCGTGCTTAGCAGCGACCTCCGTGACATCCTTTTGTTTCCCCTGGTGAGAAGCCTGCTCAGCTTTCTCAACAGAGGCCTCCATAAATATTCCATTGTGTTTTTTATTTAAAAAATACATGTTAGTCTGGGGTGTTTTGATAGTAAACTAAATTAGAAAAAACGTGTACGTAAATTTCCAATTATATATACTAATCTCATAATTCTAGGCTTACCTTCAATTCTTTGATGAGGTCCTCCGTGAGCTTGCCATTTATGCGGGTATGCCTAAGGCACTCATCCATTTTCTTTTCAAGGGTGCACATCCTATGGTTTTGTTCTGCACCGGACTCCCTTTGGGAGGCAACTTCTTACAAATCAGTCAATACAGTCCGGCGAATACCTTAATCTGAGACTTTGAAACAGTTAGAATCATATAACCGTACTAGTTGGAATGTTATAATTTATATTTGTGCATTATGTAATTCATTTACCAGGCGCCAGTCTTGGTTTGGCCAGCGTACCATCTCGTCTGGAATGAAAGGCCTCATCAGGTCCTCAACATACTGCAGTTTAGTGTCATTAGTATGATTTAGAAAATATATATGTTACATAATCCAGGCAATGTGCTGACATTTTACCTCTCCAACTCATAATTATTCTGGATTATATTGTCAACCTTTTTTTCCTTCTCCTCGCTCCAGTTCTGGATCAGCGGCCTTAACCTTGATTCATACGAGATGCTAGAGTCCAATTGGTGCACTTTGAACTTCTTGTAGTACCATGTCTGCATGACAACAAAAGCAGTTTACAAACATTCCCGTACATTACGTAATGTATGTTAGGTAACTGATAATTGTACTACTACGAATTACCTGCAGCGGTGGTAGATTCCCCTCCAGAATTTCCTCACCATTTACAAAATTCTTCACGCTATCCATAAGATAGTCAAGCGTTAGCTGTCCAAGATTTGTGCCCTTTATCGTCTCAACGTTTCTAACAATCCCAATATATTTGTTATTCACATACTTCTCTTTTGTTAAGTCATACATATTTGCCTATAATTGTACAACACAAATGGCACGACAAAATTTGGTGTCTGTCGACTTTCATCTTGGCTAGCAATCCTTTGAAAGTTATTTTGGTGTCATTACGGTCTTTCAGTTTCTTCCACAACTCCATATTATCATCAAGATTTGAAGGGACGTGCTTCTTCCCATGGCAGGGCATGCCTGTTATATGCGCTACATCTTCTAGTGTGATCCTTCATGGTCTCCCATTGATGATAAAGGCATCCTGCTCTGCATCATATGAATTAGCGATGGCCAGGCAGAGTACACGACTAATTTTGATGCTAGGTGTCTTGAGAAGTCCACCCAGTCCTATCAACTGGATGTACATCCTTTGCTGCGTGTTTAATCCGTTTATGAACTCCTCATATGGTGGCAAAGAAGCATCCTGGGTTCAATGGATGTGCAAGTGTGATTAGATTCAGCATGGTATACAATTTAAACACTCATACAGACGAATACAGCTTATATATACCAACATAAAAATTGTGCTCTACGCTACTGCATGAGGTACAAGCATGCTGAGTTCCATGTATGTGCAAATACTATCATGTGATTCAGCTTGGTTACGTTTGAACGGTCATCTAAGGTAATCTCCATTGCAAGGCACTTATCTGAAATAAAATAAAGATTGGAAAATAAAAACTATCAACCATGGTCTCCTCAAGTCTAGGTGCTAATCATGGTCAGTAGTATACAATTAAAACATGGGCCATCGATGCCTTCCATGACTCGTCGGAAGGAAAAAAAAGGCAGCGCCGCTGCACTAATTGGCATCGACAAGACCAGGCGCTAAGATTTAGCCTGGAATTAATCAATGAACTGCCAATCCGTAGAAACAAATCCTAAGCGCCCTCCCTAAGGCCCCCAACTTAATTTGTTTAAAATCATGTTGAGTTACATGAATATGCAAACAAGGAGTGGGGTGCAGCAAGAGATCATGGGAGGAAGATCGTGGCACGAAAAATAGCAGCGGTTGAGATCGTGGGGAGTTACGAGAGGATTCATGTTTGGCTCCGTCGTTTGGGCTTGCTGGATTCCTGGGTTGCTCCGTCCTTCTGTCTTGCTGGTTTGGGCGGCGAGAGGACGAACTATGATCTCTGATGTTTCAAAGGATCCCTATTTATAGGGATCGTAACAAGCCGCATATCTACGTATAGATTTCTTTGGTTGGAGGAAATCAAGGAGGGACCCACCTGGTTGAATATTAGGGGCGTGGAGAGTTTAGCAAAGGTAAGTTATGGTTTAAAAAAAACCAAGGTAAGTTGCGTAACAACACGTAGGTCTCCTGAGAATCACGATCATCAAAAAGATAACGTTCCCGTTTCTTTGAAAATCAGCCAAAAGAACTGGACCGCTTTTATTATTGCTTATAAGTAGTTCACTTGACCTCTTTTAGGATGAAAACTGGTTCTAAAGTCAACTAAGATTGAGTCTTCACACGTGAAGTATTTTACTCTCTTGTGAAGCTATTTTATTGAACCATCCGATCTTGCATGCTCATGCTCATACCTTTTTTCCTCGTATATGTGAGACCAAATTTTGTTAATAATACTGAATCATGTCTGGTGCTGCTCAAGATGGCACGACACCATGGTTTTCACTTCGGTGAGATTTCGATGAAATAACTGAACTTCATTCATTTCAGCACTCACTGCAATATTTGCCTTTCAGCCAAAATATTTCAGCCTCACTGAATTTCGGCCAAAATATTTCAGCACTCGCTGAAATTTTTCTGAAACTTCTAACTAGCGATGTTAAAAAAATCTGAACCTTCTAACTAGCGATGCCAAAATATTTCAGCACTCGCTGAAATTTTTCTGAAACTTCTAACTAGCGATGTTAAAAGAATTCTGAAACTTCTAACTAGCGATGTTTAAAAAATTCTGAAACTTCTAACTAGCGATGTAATTGTTCTGAATCTTGTCCAGACTCCGACGACACTTAAATATAAATTTAAGAATTCAGTTAACCTTCCTAAGCTTCAAAAGTTCTGGTTGTAAAAAGCAAATATATGTTTCAGCGTCTCCCATGCAGACCAAATTTATTTCAAGAATAGTATTTGGAACCAGTACTGTGAAATATTACAACTTGATTAATCCGCACTGGACTATGAACATGGCTAGGAAACCTTCTTCGGGACTAAAACCAAACCACACCCTACTCTACCACTTCATAACCAAGTGTACACTCCAGATCTAAGAATCAACCACTGCTGGACTAACTGCTTGCATCTTCATGATCTTCAATCGCAGCTGCATCCGATAGGCTAGCATTGTACTTCTTCGGCCTTTTCATGGACTTAAATTTGTTGTAGGGCGAATTAAGAAGGACAACAGGCAGCTCTCTTCTATGTAGCTGAAAAGTGAATCAAGAATCTGAATCTCCCTCCTTCTGGGGTTTACAACCACAAGGAACCAGTGGGTGTTCGCCATGTTCATAGGTAGAAAAACCTGGACAACAAAGATGATTACATCAACATGCATAATAATTAGAAAAATAAATGTGTCTATGTCATGGTTAGATGGTACCAGATCATGCCTGAGGTAGTTGTCTCCTTTGTTGTTCCATGACTGCCCATAAAAGCGGCCTCGTGGCAGTTTTGGATCAGCGTCCTTAACCTTGATGCATACGAGATGGTATAGTCAATTTGTGCACCCTCCACTTCTCGTAGTACCACGTCGCATTACAACAAAAACAGCTTAGAAAATTTTCCACAAAATTAAATGTATGGTATGTTAATAATGATTGTATTACTTGCAGCAGTGCAAGGTTGCCCTCAGATTTTCTCCACCATTTACTAGTCCTTCCTTCCCATATCGTTGCCGTAGAACTTTCCAGCCTGAAAATTAGCGCAAGTTTCATTACAAAGAGAGGCATTCACGACTAAAAACTGAAGGCATGCGATCTCCCTTAAGTTTTGCTAAAGAAGATCTAGATGTGCTCTAAGTATTGCTTATCTAAGTCCTATGTCATTGATTTTATGCTAAGATTAGTGCAAGCCTTTCTAGACACACCATCTCCCTTGGTAAAATAGGGATAGTTCGTTATGGCTGTAACTAAACGAGATCAAAAAGAAGTGCTTGCCGTAAATAATGGGATTGCATGCAGACTTGGGAAGGAGGTGTATACACAATACAAGGATCTCGATCGTTACGGAGGATTCTCTTGATGGCGACCGGCTCCATTGCCATTCGCTTTCATCTTTTGATTAGCGGCTTCTCCGGCGTGCCCTTCTCTTTAAATCGGCTTCTCGGCGTGCCCTTCTCTTTCATCTCGGGATTACGCCGACGCAGGCTTTGAAGATGGCGGCTCCGTCGGCTTCATCGACTGGGAGCTACTTTGGGCGGCTGGGGTGGTAATTCGGTGTAGTCATGGAAGGCTAGGTATGGGGGCGTGGGGTGGGGCGTGGGGTGGAAGTATCGATCTATTCGGTGAAAAGCTTCGTATTTATAGGGATTCTCTAACAACCGATCACAAGGAAATATTAGAATTTGGGATCTCAAGAAGAGGTAGTTTTAGATCACGTAATGTTTTTAGCTAGTTTTTTATTTTGCGAATTTTTAGCATGTTTAGATCAGTAATCTCAACAGTGAAGCGTTTGGGCTTCTTGTGCTTTCTTATCTGGGCCTATTATAATGGGATGAGCCCATTTGAAATGTGAACATGAGAAAGGCGAGGACTCCAACAGCTCTGACGGGCCCCTCCCAATTATTTGTGAAGTATTTTTCTCTCTTTTGAAGCTATTTTATTGCCCATCCGATCTTGCATGCTCAAAATCATACCTTTTTTCCTCGTATCCGTGAGACCAAATTTTGCTAATAACACTGAATCATTTCTGGTGCTGCTCAAGATGGCACGACACCATGGTTTTCACTTCGGTGAGATTTCGATGAAATAACTGAACTTCATTCATTTAAGCGCTCACTGCAATATTTGCCTTTCAGCCAAAATATTTCAGCACTAACTGAAATTTTTCTGAAACTTCTAACTAGCGATGTTAAAAAAATTATGAAACTTCTAACTAGCGATGTTAAAAAAATTCTGAAACTTCTAAATAGCGATGTAATTATTCTGAATCTTGTCCAGACTCCGACGACACTTAAATATAAATTTAATAATTCAGTTAAATTTCCTAAGCTTCAAAAGTTCTGGTTGTAAAAAGAAAATATATGTTTCAGCGTCTCCCATGCAGACCAAATTTATTTCAAGAATAGTATTTGGAACCAGTACTGTGAAATATTACAACTTGATTAATCCGCACTGGACGATGAACATGACTAGGAAACCTTCTTCGGGACTAAAACCAAACCACACCCTACTCTACCGCTTCATAACCAAGTGTACACTCCAGATCTAAGAATCAACCACTGGTGGACTAACTGCTTGCATCTTCATGATCTTCAATCGCAGCTGCATCCGATAGGCTAGCAATGTCGTCTTCACCTTTTCATGGACTTGAGTTTGTTGTAGGGCGATAAGAAGGACAACAGCAGCTCTCTTCTATAATTGTCAATGTATGCCTGCATGGGAGGATATGTTAGTATTGTTCCATATGTTTACAAAATTGACAAAATTTTAGGTGTTACTCTCGTGCTTGGTCATAACGCATCGTAAGATCTTCTCCGTAAAGAATTCAATGTTCTTCACATGTAGAGTGCACGGAAGAACTACAACAACTAATTCTGTTAGCACCATTTCACGTATTAAAATTCAAAACATATTTAGAAGCTAATACTGTTGGTGACTTGTCATCTTGTCTTGTACGGGAACATGCTTTACTGTCCATTGGATCACGTTAATGTCTTGCCATGCATGGCTTTGTGGTCCATTGATTATGAGCGATGCTCTCGGATGTGCTTCCACCCACGTATCGCCAAAGTCCATGGTATGAGAAGTTGCTCACGGTTCAAGGTTAGGCATGATGCTAAATGCCATGTTATATTGAAAGGCGTTTAAAATCTCACCACGTGAACCACTTGTGTTACTACGTAGCTGAAAAGTGAATCAAGAATCTGAATCTCCCTCCTTACGGGGTTTACGACCACAAGGAACCGATGGGTGTTCTCCATGTTAGTAGGTAGAAAAACCTGGATAGCAAAGACGATTACATCAACATGCATAATGATTACAAAAATAAATGGTTTATGTCATGGTTAGATGGTACCAGATCATGTCTGAGTTAGTTGTCTCCTTTTGTTGTTCCATGACTGCCCGCCAAAGCGGCCTCATGGCAGTTCCCTACCTTACCATCTCTTTCAAGCATAGCAACTCCGGCCACCCTCTCAATGTAAGACAGTTGCCTGTCCCTTATGTCCTTAGGATGATCATGATGCATGATCTGAATCATAGCATCAACGAACTAAAACAAAATTCAAGTTAATTGTACTGTGCAAAAGAAAATTGATAAAATAATTTGGCAAATATCATACTTCGTCAACCAACCATTTGTCATCTA
Source organism: Aegilops longissima (assembly GCA_021605205.1). Classification (NCBI taxonomy): domain Eukaryota; kingdom Viridiplantae; phylum Streptophyta; class Magnoliopsida; order Poales; family Poaceae; genus Aegilops; species Aegilops longissima. The sequence continues at coordinate 53,559 of JAHIAM010003651.1, read as the reverse complement.
AAACTCCATCTGTCATGGTGAGGCATTGCAAATGCTACATAGCAACAATGTCATCAATTACCACCAATTGTTTATCAAGATCTGAGGTGTTGACAATTTCGGCCACGTGATTCTGTCGAAACTTGTCAAGGTGGGTCTCCAGCCTCAAAGCACCTGTGTCTGTATCTTTAAAAATGCTTGCACGGTTTTTCCTCTTTGTATTCTTTGTGTCCTTGGAATCGTTGGTAGACTCCGATGAAGTCCTGTTTTCTTTCTCTTCTTATCACTATCGTACAAAACATAATCTTCATTGCACAATAATGAAGATGCCACTCTTTCCGGATGCTAAATGCGAGTTGGTAGCATGGAATCAACCACACTATCTTGTCGCTGCTTTGCTAAAGAATCATCATAGTTTTCCTCATCAAGCTGGGAAGACATGGCTCTTTTCCGCTCCTTATTGCCTTAGCCTTGACAGACCGGTGTTTGCTTTTGGTACCTGCCTCTCCCCCACCTCAATACTGACATCTTCATCATCTTGATCTCTTCTTTCTTCAGCCTTTCACACATTCTCATTGTGCCTCAAATTCAGAGGATCCTGTGATTCGAAATAAAGCACTTGTTAGCTTGCAATCATGCGAAATAAAAAACAAAACCAGTTAAGCGTAAAATGTGCATCACCGGAAAGCTTCAAGGCTTGTGGTGGTTTGGAATGCTTCGTGAATCCAAACTCGAGACGCGGTCTGAAGCATCTAGCTCTTTATAAAGCTGTGAAACATTCGGAGACTCTCCTTGCAAGCTGCAGCAACAACTCTGTCTTCTTCATCACGAGCGTGGAAGATTATATGTTAGCTCTGAATCTGCATTAACTTAAAACAAAATCAGTTAGATGTGAAATGTGTATCACCATGAAAGCTTCAAGGCTTGTGGTGGTTTTGAATGCTTTCGCGATTGCAAACTAGGAGCATGCTGCAAATCTTCAGCTCGTTCTTCATGGGGGCATCCATGTTATATTTTGTATTCCTTAGCGAAATGCCTTTGGCAATGACCTCCTGTCTTTTTTTGTTTTTCTGGTGAGTACTATTCTCTTACGGGACCTCCATTGGGTCCTGACTACTCCAGTCAGATTGCTGTATGTCCTCTACTCCTGTGCAATCAACATCAAATATTCCGTAGCGGTGGTTCTTTAAAAAATGTGTTAGTGTGGAGAGTATTGATAGTAAAAATATTTATAGAAACTCATAATGGTATACTTACATTGAATTCTGTGATGAGGTCGTCCGTGCGTCTGCCATTCGCAAGTGTCGCCTAAGGCACTTGTCCATTTTTTTCAAGGGTGCTCATCCTATCAAATTGTTGTGCGGCTTCCCTTTAATGGAGCAACTTCTTTCAAATCAGCCAATACATGACCCATGAGTGCCTTATCCTGCAAATTACAAGCAGTTAGAAGCATATGACTTGATTGTACTTGCAAAGTTACAATATATTTTGTGTCGATGTTCATCAATTACGACCGTCGGTCTTTGGTTTGATCGGCGTCCCAACTAGTGGCGGATTGAAAGGCGCAGCAGGTCATCGACATACTGTATGTTAGTGTCGTTAGTATCATTCAAAACATATGGTAGATAATCCAGGCACACAATACTAACACTTTACCTCTCCAACCCCTATATAATTTTTGTTGATTATGTTGTCAACCTTCTATGCCTTCTCGTCACTCTGTTTTGGATCGATGGCCTTAACCTTGATGCATACGAGATGGTAGAGTCAGTTAGTGCACCCTCCACTTCTCGTAGTACCACGTCGCATTACAACAAAACAGCTTAGAAAATTTTCCATAAAATTAAATGTATTGTATGTCAATAATGATTGTATTACTTGCAGCAATGGTAGGTTGCCCTCAGTTTGCTCCACCATTTAAAAATTTCTGACGCTAGTCATAAGATGGCCAAGTGTAAGCTTTCCAAAATTGGTGCTCTTTATTGTCCCAACGTTTCTAACAATCCCAAGGTATCATTGTCCACATCTGCTGTGTTGTCGGGCATACATATTTGCCTATGGTGTACAAGACAAATGGCTTGACAAAATTAGGTGTGCTGTTGCCTTTCATCTTGGCCTAGCAATCCTTTCAAAGTTACTTTTGTGTCATTGGGGTCTTTCAGTTCCTTCCACAACTCCAAAGTATTGTTGTGATTTGAAGAGCGTGATTCTTCCCCATCTTTGGGCAGGCCTGTTATATGCTCCACATCTTTTAGTGTGATCCTACATGGTCTCCCATTAATTATAAAGGCATCCTGCTCTGCATCATATGAATAAGCGATGGCCTGGCACAGTAGATGTCTCATTCTCATGCCAGGAGTCTTGAGAAGTTCACCCAGTCCAATCAACTTGATGTACTTCAGTTGTTGTGCGTTTAATTCTTTTATGAACTTCTCGTATTGCAGCAATGAAGCAACCTGAGTTCCCTGAATGTACAAATAGTGTGATTAGATTATGTATGGTATTCATTTAAACACGCATAGAACTGACTAGATCTAATCTATGCCAATTTCAAAATTGTGCTCTATAGTACTGCATGAAATTATAGAGCTTCTAGGCCATATAATGAACACCAGACATAGAAAAACAAGCTATCTCTGTCGGCAAATTAACTGATAATAGTATAGATTTTTAGTACAAAGAGCAGACTTTGTTCTATGTACACTACTAAAGTTTCAGGCGTCACGCTTACGAAAATAATTGCATACATGATCACAAGATCAATAGTTTATAGATAATCACCATACTAGGAATGTAACGTGTGATCCTACTGTCCATCTTTCTCTTTAGTTTTCTCCTTTATTTCTTGTCAACCTAAAATTTAATATAGTACATACATTTGATGTTCTCAATGCCAAATAAGTGAGGCGTGCAACTTACGTACAAAACTACTTTGTATTCTGTCTACTGCGTATTTGATCAGGCATTTAGGAGTACTACGATTATTTTGTTGATTCGGTTGCTGGTTTTAAACAAATTTGAATTACTAGTCCTTCCTTTCCATATCGTTGCACGTAGAACTTTCCAGCTAGAAAATTAGCGCAAGTTTCATTACAGAGAGAGGCATTCACGAGTAAAACTAAGAGAGGAAGGTATCCACGATCTCCCTTAAGTTTTGCTAAAGCACATGTAGATGTGCTCTAAGTATTGCTTATCTAAGTCCTATGTCATTGATTTTATGCTAAGATTCGTGCAAGCCTTTCTAGACACACCCATCTCCCTTCGGTAAAATAGGGATAGTTCATTATGGCTGTAACTAAACGAGATCAAAAAGAAGTGCGCCATAAATAATGGGATTGCATGCAGACTTGGGAAGGAGGTGTATACACAATACAAGGATCTCGATTATTCTTTGGAGGATTCTCTCGATGGCGACTAGCTCAATTGCCATTCGCTTTCATCTTTTGATTCGCGGCTTCTCCGGCGTGCCCTTCTCTTTAAATCGGCTTCTCGGCGTGCCCTTCTCTTTCATCTCAGGATTAGCGCCGCCGAGCTTTGAAGATGACGGCTCCGTCGGCTTCACCGACCTGGGAGCTACTTTGGGCAGCGTGGGGTGGTAATTCGGTGTGGTCATGGAAGGCTAGGTATGGGAGGCGTGGGGTGGAAGTATACGATCTATGCCGTGAAAAGCTTCGTATTTATAGGGGATTCTCTAACAACCGATCACAAGGAAATATTGGGAATTTGGGATCTCACGAAGAGGTAGTTTTAGATCACGTAATGCTTATTTATAGGGGGTTCTCTAAAAACCCACCACAAGGAAATATTGGGAATTTGGGATCTCACGAAGAGGTAGTTTTAGATCACGTAAAGTTTTTTTAGCTATTTTTTTATTTTGAGAATTTTTTAGCAAGTTCAGATGAGTAATCTCAACCGTGTAGCGTTTGGGCTTCTTGTGCTTTCTTATACGGGCCTATGGGTGAGCCCATTTTAAATGTGAACATGACAAATGAATCGAGGACTCCAACAGGCGGGACGAGCCCCGTCCCAATTATTTAGGACGGGCATGCGCGAGGGCGCTTCGTCCTCACTGCCACAACTCTCCAAAAACGGTTCCTCTGCCTCTACGTTCTCTTGATTCCCTCTTCCTCTGCGTCGCCCACTCTCCCAACAATCTGGCTTTTGGAATGGTGAGTTCTCCTTCATGTCAATTTTGTTAGTAGTTCTCCAGTAGCAGCACATACGATGGCCTTCTTCTTGTCAATTTCTTGTTCTCCTGCTTCTTTATTTTGTGCGCACAGATTCATCTGCCTGCAACATGTAGTCCGTTGCCTTATGAGAATTTTGCATATAGATTTATCTGCATGCAACATCTAGTCCGTTTTCTTGTCAATTTCTTGTTTTTCTCCTGCTTCTTTAGTTTGTACACACAATTTCATCTGCATGGGCGATGAACAATTCATAGATACATGTTTATTCTTGATTGTTGATGCAGTTGTTTAGATAAATATTTCAAGAGCGTTCTGCAAGGAAATATAACAACTTTTGGTTCACTGCTTTAGTGATTTCTTTACAGAGGGAGTACTTGTTTAGTTTAAATTGTTCATGCACTTGTTTACATAAACTTTCAATAGCGCCAGAATTCCTATACTATCTGCCATCATATTCATCTCGGCTTATTGTTATCATGTTATTGTCATGCTTCATGTCTTATACAGGTTTCATCAATTACAGTCCTTCGGCATGGCGTTCGAGAATGATTATGATGCTAGGGCAGATGGAAATACCGAAATTTGTGTGAAGTACACAAACAAGGCTAGCTATGTTGAGTACTGTATTGGCAGATTCAAATACTGGTTGCGGAACAACGACCAGAAGATAGTTGCACTGGATGTCGAGTACACCTGGCCTCGTGGTCTGACACAGATGGCGGCCGTGGTCCAGTTATGCGTTGGCATCGTCCTCGTGTACCACATAAGTGTTCTTGATGAGCACTTTGGCCTGCTTGCCACCTTCACCTTTCGATGAGGAGTAAACCTTTGTTGGGGTGGACATCAACAATGACAACAAAAAAACTCAAGCATGTTGGTCTGGTGGTACAAAACTTTGTGGATATCTAGAATATGAGGAGAGTGCCTGATCCAGTGACGACTAAGCCAAAGTATGGCTTGGCTGATTACACTGGTTCCATCATCCAGCACAGCTACAACAATATGAAGGACACTCTCACAAAATATGACCACCATATATGGGCAGAAGCGCCCTTGCCCTTGAAGAACATCTATTATGCTTCCATGGACGCGTATGCCACCTATGACGTATACAGGCGGTTGGTGAACTTCCAGAAGGGGTTCGAGAGTCAGCGCCAGCATCTCGCCAAACCATCTAGGCGGTCAAAGATGTTCGGAAGGAAGAATGAATCAACCTAAAATGTTTCTTCTATTTATCTAGCTGATAGTCTGTAAACTTTATTATAGTGCTAGTAAGTCGTAAGTTCAAATTTCCTGCAAGTTGAATAATCCTTTATTCTAGCTGTCTTACCTAATTTGATCCACGTTCACGAGATATTATACTTAAGATGTTTATTTTGTTTGGTTTAGCTAGCTATGATACAAAATCGATAGCCATTTTACCAAAAGATTATTTCAGATTTATAATGAATACACGAATCGATAGCCATTTTTACCAAAAGATTATTTCAGATTTATAATGAATACTGTTCTCAGCTGGGTTTGAATAGAAATTTTATTTTTAATTGCATAGAAAGTTCATTTTTTAATCAAAGAAGGTCCCCCTTTGATTTTCCAATAACGAAGCAGCGTGGTCTTTCAAGCCCACGATACAAACTACAACTAGAAACTAAAGTAATCAACTAGTAGCACAAATCATACATGGTAGCAAGCCCAGCCAGACTTAACATGAAGGTCCAACAAATAAAACTACTGCAGATATCGCATGACGACACGCGATACCACAGTGACTCTACACTTGCGATGAACTGTACAATTCACCTGCTACATGCTCTAGCGTGCGCATATAGACCATCATCACCTCTTTGCTCCCAACATCAGCACCTCTTTGTTTACCACCTTCATCTGCAATATAGACTATCCCATGATCCACAAGCAAATTAGCTAAACAAGAATCATAAGATCACTATACCATTTATTTTGTAATCTCACATTATTCCTGCATTGCCAAAGAATCAAGAACACAACTGATGCCCTTCCCGCATCTCCTCATAAACACTCATAGGTAGTTCTACCATCTTAACTCCATGATTTAAAATATTAATAAAACCCCCTTAACGATTCTGTTTGCATTACCATCGTTCATGATTATAGCCAGGGAAACAGCAGCCAATAAAGCAACCACCTGTGAAAGACCTATTTTGAGTCCTGAATAGGGCCGAATCCTAGAATTTACTCTAACTGCAACATGTCCTCCTCTCATAGTCATCATCACCCAAGACATAATGAAGACGTAACCCCTAGTGTAAAGGACACTCTTGCGTTGTCGTGCTACATTTGTGGCTCCTCGGTCAGCATGTTCATAACTACCTCGATCTGAAGATCTTCACGGGTGGTGGTCTTGAAACCAAAAAGAACCGCTTTATGAACCTTAAGCTCTTCATTGTCAACAAAATCACTCCATCCCTTGCCGAAGATGATGCGGCCATCATCACACTTGTGGTACTTGACCGGCATCAAACTGTCCTTGCACAGCCGAATGCCAACAAGCCCATCTCCCGGTATCTCCCCATCTCCTGGGGTCTTCAGGTCGACAACTTTCACCGGTAATATCTGTATGCACCGCCATAGGAAGAAAAATTATCAAATATGTGAAGGAGCAGTAAACAAAAGGATCTTCAGCTACATCTACATATATTACATAAGGATCTTCAGTTATGGGAAACAAAAGGATATGCAAAAACACACATCAGTGTATTCACTCATTTCAGCTACAATAGCATGTCATTAAACTTTCTTTCCATGAAAAAACAAAGAAAATTGCATACAAAATAGAAAATACTAGTACACCAAAAACATACCATCATCTTTCCTGCTATGTTCGACTTGGTGAAGCGCTGGACAAAAAATGCACCTATATAACATTTCTTCATCGCCAAAAGCTCATGTAGGTTACGCTCCTCTTGCTTTGTAAGATTAATTCCCTTCGTTATGAAAGCTAATTCTAGAGGATCTTTACGCTCTTCGTTTTGATCGCATGTCCTTGGCAGGTTGCACCAGTACACCATAGGAATGTCTTCAGTCAAATCGAAGGAGACAAAATCGCCTTCTCATGGTCGAAGTCTTCAACAAACCTGCACCAGTTTTCTACAGATGATCGCCCTTTAATTCCTTTGTACACACCAAAATCATACATGCGGCTCCCTCTTGCTTGAAAAAGCAATGAACTATCTGGGATGGCGCTGAACTGGTGCCTTACGTAGCATGGCATGATCTGTAGATGTAGAATTTAATTGCTATTTATTTCCTACATATTGTTAATCTTCAAAGTAGAGGGGAACAAACACAATACAAGTAAAATTGACATGATTATTTATACGAGAGCTGAAGTGTCCCCATCTAGCCCGATGGTAAATGTCAACCCATCTTCATTGGGCCTGTTGCAGTCCTGTCGACGGGTTATGCACACCACCTGTGTAAACAAAATAAAATGAAGAAAAGCAAAGGATGAGAATTTAAGAAAAGGGCATATGCATGTAAACACACTAGGCATTAATCATACAGTATAATCAACGAAGGTACTGCATCAGTAATCAACAATCATACACTTGAACTGAGCGGGTGGCTCGCCCTCCACTCCTCATAACCCCGCAACGCAGCGTGCCCGCCGCACCATAGCTTGTTCAGACATGTCCTTCTCTTCATCCTCGACCGGCAGCATGGGCTCACCCCGAGCGTCAACACGCGGCATTGGCCCCTCCTCCTCTGCAGCACAACTGAGGTAGTGTCTGAGACTGAGCAGTAATCTTTGAGAAAAGTCCTATGAAAACATAAATCCTACTACTGCTGTTACTCAGCCCACCCGAATGTACACACGCACACCTTCAACATACAGCCCATCTACATACATCCGCATCCAATAATATGTTCCTTGAAAAAGAAAAGAAAATTTGTTCTGGACGGACGAAGGATCGTCAGGGTAACGAACTCAATTAGCCACTTGTCTGTCATGTTGGAGAAAATGAACTTACTTCACTTTTTCCTGGTACTACATAACCACACAAAATAAAGACTAAAATAATTCCTAAAAACTCTGATATATTGTACGCCCTCACATTTATAATCTTTAAAATATGAACTAATTTGGGCAACATAATTAAGAGTTTATTGTTATTTCCCTACTAAGATACAAATATTTGGATCAAAATTTCATATTCTGCAAAAAAACACTGTAGTAAATATTATTCTGAGAAATGTTTAGTTGACTTGCAATCTAGGACTACAGGTTAATGGCTGCCTTACTAAACCCAACCTCATTTCGGCCTAAAAAGGAATTTAATCCACTAGCCCAGCTTATAAGTTTTGAGCCCACCCTCTGGTTTCTTCTGGATTAAGCCTTGCACAAGGCCAATATTTTTAAAGTTTTAAAGGACTGTTTGCTGAAATTTGCTGCTATTGTGTTACGCAACTGCACTTGTTCATTGTTATGAAAAACCTGGAATACCGAAACCCTAGAAAAAAATACCCAACTAGCCACTGATGTAGAAAACTTCCTTCAATCACTGCATCGCCTTCCACCTAACCTCCGATTTAAAAATCCTAACTATCTAATCTCTGACTTTGAAAACCATATCAGACTCCCGAAGCGGCAACACAACAAGGAACAAAGAAGTGAAGATTACAAGTTAGGGTTTCTCACTTCACCTAGTCGCAGTGAGTAGCTAGGTGCTTCTTGTGAACCTCCCAATCTCCTCCGCACTCTTCTGCTCCAACCGTCGAGGCGGCCGGAGAGTAAGCGGCGGGTCATGGCCAGGGTGGTTTGTGGGGAGGTGGGGTGAGGCGAGGTGTGTGGGCGATGGGGTGATGACACAAACCCTATCCGTGTCAAGCACGAGAAAATAACGGCCCGTGGGTCCGGTTAAATAAAGAAACAACCAAACAGGCCCACAGGCGCTTACGATCACAAAGTAAAACCCTATGTTACTAATAAAAAACACAAAGCAAAATCCTTTTGTCTAAAAACAAAAACAAAGGAAAATCGTAAAAAGAGGAAATCCATTTTGGGTGAGTTCAGCGTGAAGGTGATGGTGAGAGGCTCAAGGAGGAGTTTTGTGCGTTTACAACACCTTTGTTTTAGAGAAAAATGCACCTTACAATGTGAAATTATAAAATCGTTATTAATAAGTGCTGAAAATTCCTTATTTATAAAAAATTGTTTCTTTCAGAAAAAACAAACTTCAATAATGGGGTAGGTAATTGCATCGCCTTTCTCGCCCCAGCATATTAAGACCATTTACGCATTTCTATGGTTGTAACCTCGAAAGTTCAAGATCTTATCGGATAATCGTCCATTTGCATCATGCTTTTATATCGATATTTATCGCATTATGGGCTGTTATTTCACATTATGTCACAATACTTATGGCTATTCTCTTTTATTTTACAAGGTTTACATGAAGAGGAGAATGCGGGGCTGGAATTCTAAGTGGAAAAGGAGCAAATATTGGAGACCTATTCTGCAACTCAAAAGTCCTGAAACTCCACGGAATATCTTAAAATAAATAAAGAAAAATCATCGCCAAAGATGAAGGCCAGGGGGCCCACAACCTGCTCACGAGGGTGGGGGGGGGGCGCCCCCCTACCTCATGGGCCCCCTGGTGGCTCTCCGACGCCCATCTTCTCCTATATGAAGTCTTTCATTAAGAAAAAATAATAAGCAACCTTTCAGGACGAGACTCCGCCGCCACGAGGCGGAACCTTGGCGGAACCAATCTAGGGCTCTGGCAGAGCTGTTCTTCCAGGGACACTTCCCTTCGGGAGGGGGAAATCATCGTCATCATCATCACCAACGCTCCTCTCATCGGGAGAGGGCAATCTCCATCAACATCTTCACCAGCACCATCTCCTCTCAAAACCTTAGTTCATCTCTTGTATCCAATTCTTGTCTCCAAGTCCGGGATTGGTGCTAGTAGGTTGCTAGTAGTGTTGATTACTCCTTGTAGTTGATGCTAGTTGGTTTATTTGGTGGAAGATCATATGTTCAGATCCTTTATGCATATTATTACCCCTCTAATTATGAACATGAATATGCTTTGTGAGTAATTCGTTTGTTCCTAAGGACAAGGGAGGAGTCTTGCTATTAGTAGTCATGTGAATTTGGTATTAGTTTGATATTTTGATGAGATGTATGTTGTCTAGCCTCTAGTGGTGTTATGTGAGCGTCGACTACATAACACTTCACCATTATTGGGCCTAGAGGAAGGCATTGGGAAGTAATAAGTAGATGATGGGTTGCTAGAGTGATGAAGCTTAAACCCTAGTTTATGCTTGCTTCATAAGGGCTGATTTGGATCCATATGTTTCATGCTATGGTTAGGTTTACCTTAATACTTTTGTTGTAGTTGTGGATGCTAGCAATAGAGGTTAATCATAAGTGGGATGCTTGTTCAAGTAAGAACAGCACCCAAGCACGATCCACCACATATCAAATTATCAAAGTACGAGCGAATCATATGAGCGTGATGAAAACTAGCTTGCGATATTCCCATGTGTCCTCGGGGCGATTTTCCTATTATAAGAGTTTGTCGGCTTGTCCTTTGCTACAAAGAGGATTGGGCCACCTTGCTGCACTTTACTTACTCTTGTTACTTGTTGCTCGTTACAATTTATCTTATCACAAAACTATCTGTTACCACTTATTTGATTACTTGCAGAGAATACCTTGCTGAAAACGCTTATCATTTCATACGCTCCTCGTTGGGTTCGACACTCTTATTTATCGAAAGGACTACGATAGATCCCCTATACTTGTGGGTCATCAGCGGCCACCATGAAATCATAGCAGGGAATGGGATGAGTGCCCCATGTTAAGCTCTTTGGTCCATATATGTGCCATATGCTACCAACGGGAGGCGTGGCCTCGAAGCCGTTCTCTACGGCTATGATGCCCGTATGTTGTCGTTATAATCAATGCAAATTCATGAGGGGATAAAAATTAACCGAACCGGGTGTGGTGTCATCGTACAACCCTAGAGGTTGTGGTAAAACATCGAGAGCAACATGCATTGGCCCTCACATAGGCTGTGTGCAAACGGGACCATATCGCATGTCGGATCAAGCCATCGAGAGAGAATGTGTCCGGCCTGTGAAAGGAGTGTGGGGCCCGTTCCTTCATTTGCCTCAAATCTCGATGCCACGTGATGTTAGACCTAGTAACCAAGGCATGTATCGTGCATCGCACTCAACTGGACCCACAACATGCATGCACACATGTCCACGTATGAGTCTAAACGGCGGGGATGCATGGTTTGGGGACTGGCGTAAGTGGTGTGAGTCCAGTTTGGATCTAGCTACCAAGATGTAACGCATGAGTCTAAACATCTACCAAGAGGATGCATGTCCATGTATGAGTCTAGACGTCTACATGCTCCACACGTGGGTCTAGGCAGTAGTCTGCATGTGCTTTGGATATAGCTACCAAGAGGTAACGCGTCCGGTTTGTGTCTAGGCGGAGCTTCATGGGGCCTGGCGTGGTCTCGTCATATGACCCATGAAGGGTGTGGTCAAACACCGAGAGCGGCATGCATAAGCCCTAACGCGGGCTATGTGGAAGGCATGCCATATCGCATGCTAGATGTAGCCAATGGAGGGAACGAGTTAGGCATGCAGACGGAGTGTGGGGCCCGTTCCTTCATTTTCCTCAAAATTCGTTGCCGCTTCATGTGGGCCCTATCCAAAAAGGCCCTCCAGTGCATCACACACAACTGGATTCACACCATGCATGCACACTTGCCACGTAGAAACCCACCACAAACCTTTAGCCAAGTTGATCCACACCATCCATCCACCCTTGACCCCACCTCGGTTCATTGGATCTCCGACGAGTCCCTTCCCTCGGTATGCCAAGCATGTTAAAACGACACACGACTACCCTTCTTGCACAGTAAGATTGGCGCATCATGCACTAGTGCTAACAAACATGTCCAGCTGAGCATCTTTGCCCATTATCTGGATCGAGGCGGCTAGGGATGCATGTTGTCGGCCCGGTTGCCTAGCGGTGCATGCTATGTGTAGACATGAATCGCATCACATCGGATCAAGATTCCCCTCTCTTGTACCGGACGCCGGAGCAGCACACATGCATGGTAGAAGAATCTGCGTGGTTGATGTGGGAGCTTGGATGAGACGCCACGGGATAGGTGCATGCTGAAATTCAAGATTTAGGAATTGATAACAAAATGAAAACGACAATTCAATTGTTTGTGCAGGTGTACAACATGTATTAAGGAAAATGTGGAATATGACACGTTCACATGCATTTTGGCAACAAGTGCACTTTTGGAGGGGAAAACAGGTAGCCCCCGTTCCTCCCATGATTTTTGTTCCATGTATTTCGCCACAAATATTGGAGGAAAAAACAAAAATGTATTTTCCCCTCAAAAAACGACTTGGGAAGAAAATCTGAAGTAACCATATTTAGCTACTTCGTGGAGGTTGTCCCCCGTGGGGAGATTCGATCTACCTCTCCTTGATTTTAGGGTGAGTTCAATGTGAACGTGATGGTGAAAGGCTGAAGAAGGAGTTTTGTGCGTTTATAACAACCTTTGTTTTAGAACTGTATAATAATAAATGAAAGAGAATATGTGAAAAACAAAAAAGAAAAAGGATATGCGTACATGATGGGCCAGCCCAACCATCTCTGAGGGGCAGCGTGGTCCAGCCTGTGGTGAGGTTACGCTGGGACAACCCAACAAAATTTGGTCCAACATTGAGGCCTTGCAGGCGTGGCCCGGCGGGTGGTGGGAGTTTAGTCCCACCTTGCCAAGCGAGACAGCGCACACACCTACTTATATATATCTGTGGCTGAGACACAAATTGCATGAGCCTCTCTCTGAAACAACAAGTTCCTGTCCATACATGTATGCCTGTGGGGCCTACTAGCAGGAGAAATCAACGTCCCACGAGCCAGCATCTTGGCCCATATGGTTGTTGGGTTTCTAGTCGTATGCAGGCCGTGGGGTTTGATATCTCCTGTTAGTTGGTGGACTTTTTCTTTTCCAAATCACCCAATTTTTTTTACACGGTCACATCCATGTAATAAACATGATTATCAAAGAAAATTCAGCAATAATGAAGTTTACACTGTCCCCTTAGGGTAAAGTCAGAGGTATGTACCTGAGTTTCACTGAGCCACTATAAATTATATTAAATTCTAAATAAATGGAAAACTTTCAAATTCCGTCTATGTTTATGAAAAGATCATGTGTACAAAATTTCAGGTGATTTGGATGTGGTCGAGAAAACCACCTTGTTAGAAAAACTAAGCAAGTGAGACCAAGCGGTCCGTTTGTAATGAAGTGATTTTCGACCATCTCAAAATAACCCCAAATTTGTTGTACGATGCAGTAAATGTAACAAACATGATATCCAAAAATAAAACTCAAAATTTTAGGTTTATCCTCTCCCTTATGAAAAATTTCGTGGTAAGGCAAGTGAGGTAGCTCATGACCATAGCCATGGCATCCATTGTTCAAATGGCCTCAAACCGTTCCCCTTTACCCAACTTGACCCACACATCCATCCACCCTTGACCCCACCTCGGTTCGTTAGTTCTCCAACCAGTCCCTCCTCGATAAGCCAAGCATGTCAAAGCGACACCACGGCTACCCGTCTTGCACACGAGATTGGGCATCATGCACTAGTGCCGACAAACATGTCCAGCGAGCATCTTTGCCCATCGTGGACACTACGGATGGTCTAGATCGAGGTGGCTAGCGGTGCATGTTGTCGGCTTGGTTGGCTAAGGGTGCATGATATGGGTCAACATGAATTGTATTGCATCACATCTAGATTCCTCTGTCCGGTGCAGACGCGAGAGCCCGGGCAGCACGTGCATGATGCGAGAATCCGCATGGTCATTGGCGGACTTGGATAAAATAAATTTGACCCTAAGCGACATGGGGTAGGTGCATGCTGAAATTCAATATTTAGGAATTGCTAACAAAATAAAAACGACAATTCAATTGTTTGTACAGGTGACACGTTCACATGCAATATGGCAACTAGTGCACTTTTGGATGGGAAAAACAGGTGCACTCGTTCCACCGTGCCTCCCATGATTTTTCTTCCATGTATTTAGCCACAATATTGGAGGAAAAAAAAGTGAGTGATTTTGCCTCAAAAAGCGACTTGGGAGAAATTCTCAACTAACCATATTTAGCTACTAGCTGGAGGTTGCCCCAGTGGGAGATTGATCTACCTATCCTTCATTTTAGGGTGAAGTCAGCGTGAGCGTGATTACGAGAGGCTCAATGTGGAGCTTTGTGCATTTACAACACATTTGTTTTAGGAAAAATAAGCACCTTATAATGTGAAATTATAAAATCCTTATTAAAGCATGCTAAAAATGCTTATTTTAAAAAACTTGTTTGTCTTGCCAGATAAAACAAACATAAAATTATGGGGATCATTTATTGCGTGGCCTTTCTCCCCCTCCCTCCCATATTCGGGACATTTACCGCATTTCTAGGGTTGTAACATCAAAAGTTCAAGATCTCTGGCGGCCACATGAAATCATAGCAAGATTCGGATGAAAGACCCATGTTAAGCTCATGGTCCATATATACCATATGCTACCAAAGGGAGGGTGGCCTCGGCGCGTTCTCTAGGCTATGATGCTCATCATTTGCCGTTATAATCCATACAAATTATCGAGGGCGAAAATTCATGGGACCTAGCGCAAGTGTAATCATCGACCCCTAGAGGTGTGCCAAAACATCGAGGCGGCATGCATAGGCCCTCACGTAGCTTTGTGAGCAAGCTGGGCCCATATCCCATCTTTGGATCAAGCCATAGAGTGGGAATCGTCCGTCACATGAAGGGAGGCGGGGCCCATTCCTTCATTGCCTCAAATCTCGGTGCAGCGTGATGTTAGACCTAGTAAACAAGGACCGTCCGTGCATCGCACTAAGCTGGAACCACAACATGCATGCACACATGGCCACATATGAGTCTACAGGCGGGGATGCATGGTTGAGGCTGGCACAAGTGTTCTTGGTCATGTGTCTAGGTGCTACTCCACTGGTCTAAACAGCGGGGTGCATGGTTTGGATCTAGCTACCGAGAGTAACACGCCCGGTTTGTGCCTAGGCGGTGCATCACGGGGCCTGGCGTGGTCTCATCATATGACCCATGAAGGGTATGGTCAAACACCGAGAGGGGCATGCATAAACCCTGACGCGGGGTAAGTGTAAAGGAGGCCATATCGCATGTTGGATATAGCCAATGGGAGGGAACAAGTCTAGCATGCGGACAGTGTGTGGGGCTCGTTCCTTCACTTTCCTCAAAATTTGGTGCCGCTTCATGTGGGCCCTAACCACAAAGGCCCGTCCCGTGCATCACACTCACCTGGACCCACACCGGGCAAGCACACTTGGCCACGTAGACACACACGATAAACCTTGACAATAGCTAGGGTTTAATAATTATCCATTCATTTTACCTAATCGGTACAACATAGCTAGCGATGAACAAAAAAGCTAGTAGATGCCATGTGAAATTAAATGTGCCAACTGTCCCTTCTAGTATTTTTTTTCAGTAGTTCTCCCTTCACTACAAAAAAAAGACACATCCGTGACATTTCGGGCGAGCAATTTTTTTTATCATACATATGACACTTCTATGGCGATAATTGTGACAAAACCGGTATCATCATAGATGTGGTGGGCTCTAATTCTATGACAAAAATCATGACAGAAAATGGTCTTTTAAGTCTGGGGCGGGCGGAGGCAGCTGCATGACATTCTTTGGGCCGTCCATGACAGAAAAAACCGTGGTAGAAGCAAGGCGAGGAAAATTTGGGGAGTTCCTGGTTACGGTGGGAGGTCGGGGCGGCGATCGCGTTCTCGTCTGCGATACTGCGCGTGTGTGCGGCGTTGAGCTCTAACGAACCCGGCGATCGATCGCTGCTAAGCGAAGCCAATCGATGCCGCCTCAGGGATGAGCAGTGAGTGTTGCGGGGGTTGGATGAGCAGGTGGCGGTGGCGTTGCCTCGGATGAATAGGACCCGTGGTGTGGTGGAGGGCTGGATGAGCGGTGGCGGGGAGGGTGCCCGTGGAGGGTGGATGAACATGACCCGTGGTGTGAAGGGCTGGATGAGCGATGAGCGGTGGAGGGTGCCCGTGGAGGGTGGTTGAACAGGACCCGTGGTGTGGAGGCTGGATGAGCGATGAAGCGGTGGAGGGTGGTTGAGCGATGGCGGTGGAGTAAGCGGGTGGAGGCTGGATGAGCAGGAGCCCGTGGAGGCTGGAGGAGGTCGGCGGTGGAGATGAGCGGTATCCGTGGAGTCCGTTTTCGATGCGCCACACCCTCCCGATGAACAGGACCCCCGTTTCGACCGTAGCGCTCCAACACAAGTCCGTTTCGTCCGTTTTGCGGTACACCACACCCCTCCCAATCAACAGGACACCCGTTTCGACCATAGGAGGTCTGTTTCCTCCGTTTTGCGGTACGCCAGACCCCTCCCGATGAACAGGATCCAGTTTCGAACGTGGCCGGTCGAACACAAGGCCGTTTCCTCCGTTCTGCGGTACGCCAGGCCTCGTTTCCATCGCGTGTTCCGTCCAAGCCCTTCCGATGAACATGACGCATTCCGTTGCCTCCCCATGAACACGACGCATTTCGTTGCCTCCCCATGAACACGGCGACGATGTTGTTTCTCCGTTCCGACCCAGCCATATACACGAGCCCTCGCCGTACCTATGCGCGAGTAGGCGTTCGAGACCCCGCCCGTATGTACACATACGTGGCCATATTTTCTTTCTTGTACCCTGGCCGCTGTACGTACGTGTACATGCTACGTGTGCGCCTCTACTACGGCACGTGCGCGCCTCTACTACGACACGTGCGCGCCTCTACAACGACCAGTATGTACATACACGTTCGCGACCAGAATGACAACGCTACGTACACTTCGACCAGGTGGGTCCCGGCTGTCAGGCACTTCCTTGCGTGCAAAGATGTAGCTGGTGGGTCGCGGCGATCGAGGGCAAGCGTTTTTTCACGAAATCGGTGGCCCGTCCGATGGGTCCCATTGTCGGTGAAGGAATAATTATTTTGCGTAATAAGGAGGCACTTCCTTGCTGCGGCCGTGGACCCAGTGTCGACCTCTCCACGTACAGTCCTTTGCCGCCGAGAACACCGGGCGGTGGGCGGCGGTGAAACCTAGGAAGGGATAGCGGGCTGGGAAAACGGGCGGTGGATGCCCGTGTAGAAAGTCACGAGGTTCACTGGTTAGCTGCGGTGTGAGGCTGCCGTCGCCCTTGAGTAACGAGGGTGTGGGTGAGTAGAGGATGGCTTGGCCAGCGGTGGGAGTAGTAGGGGCGGTGAGGCCTCCACCGCATGCAACCCGACCACGGGAGGCAGGAGCATGAGGCACGACCGGCGCTAGTTTGGGCGGCTGGAGCAAGAAGACCAAAGATTGAAGAAGCACTCGGCCGTTGGATGGACATCGTGCAGTCCTTTGGAGCTAGAATCGTGCATATTGACTAAGTTGACAAAGCCTTCCGTCCCCATCAACTTAGTAGGCCCACAACTCAGCCTGCCACTATACTGGGTCCCAACTAACAGGGGGAGTATTCATTTTTTTTGTGCGTAATAAGGAGGCACTTCCTTGCGTGTGAAGATATAGCTGGTGGGTCCGAGCTGTCGTGGCGATAACGTTTTTTAAGTGAATCTGAGGCCCTTCGGTGGCTCCTTGATGTCAGGTGGAGGAATCATTATTTTGCGCGTAATAAGGAGGCATTTCCTTGCGTGCGGCCGTGGACCCAGCTATCGGCCTCTCCACGTACAGTCCACTTCAAATGCATGTCGGTCATTGACCACGTTGACCTTGCCGCACCGAGAGCACCAGGGCGGTGGACGACAGCAAGGCCTAGGAAGGGAACGCCGCTGAGGCAGGGAAGACTCGACAGTTGTTTCCCAGCGGAGAATCTGTTGTCACGATGGTTAACTGGTTAAATCTGCCGTCGCGGAGAATAACAGCGGTGTGGGTGAGTAGAGGATGGCTAGGCCAGCGATGGAATCTGGTCGGCGGTGAGGCCTGCTGGCGGCAACACCGACCCGGCGCGAGGAGGAGGAACAAGCAGTCCCGTCGGCGCTTGTTTGGCGGCGGGCGAGGAAAAGCAGAGATTGAAGAAGCACGGCGGCCGTTGGATGGACATCCAACGATCCTTGCTTGTGCATCAACCTTTTTAGGAAAGCCTCAAATCTATGGAAAACAGCATACAACCCATCGCCATTATTTCTAATAATTTTCAGCCCATTTGCTAATTCTTAAGGTTTTTTGGAGCCCATATTCTTTTTGTTAGCATTACATCCCATATTGTGTACGGTTAAAAATTATCTGAAATTTTGCATATTTGGTGCGGTCGAACTGTTTTTAATCCGAAATTTGACTCACATTCAAACTGATTTTAAAATAAATGTATATCAATATAAAATCAACAAATTCTCCGCATAAAATTAATGTAATTTAAAATCTTGAAATGAAAAAAGATATTTGAAACTAATTGCGGTTTGATGTGTTTTAAAATGTACAACCCATTTCTCATTCTTGATGGGCCATTTTCTCGGCCAGCCAGATAAGCTCTCCTCGTCTTGAAAGATTTGCAGCCCAACAGGCACGACAAAGCGACTTACTTGGCAAATCACAAAAAAATGGGCTGTGGCGTGGACCCATTATCGACCTCTCGGCGTATAGTACTCTTCGATGGAAGTCGTTCCTTGACCATGTGGACCACGCTGCTTGTGAGAGCACCACAGCGGTGGGCGACAGCGAGGCCTAGGAAGGGGCGACGGGCAGGAAGACACAGCGGTGGAATACAGCGGAGAGAAGATCTGAGGTTCTTGGTTGACAGCGGTGTGAGGCTGCCCGTCGCCGCGAGGGCTGGCCAGCGGTGGGAATAGTAGAGGCGGTGAGGCCTCACGCGGCCTGACCGACCCGCGGAGGCGGGAGCATGCGGACACGACCGGCGCTGCTTTGGTAGGTGGAGCAAGAAGACCGGAGGTTGAAGAAGCACTCTGACCGTTGGATGGACATCATCACGGTCCTTTGGAGCTAGAATTGTTCATATTAACTAAGTTGACAAAGCCCTCCGTTCCGTCAACAGATTTGTCCCTAAATCATCCTCCACTATGGTGGGTCCCAGCTAGCGGGGTATTCATTTTTTGCGTAATAAGGAGGCACTTCCTTGCGTGTGAAGATATAGCTGGTGGGTCCAACATGTCAGCGGGGGGAACGTTTTTTTCGCGAAATACAGAGGACCTTCCGGTGGGTCCCAGCTGTCATGTGGAGGAATCATTATTTTGCGTGTACAGTCCACGGCCGATGGATGTTGTTAGTTGACCATGTTGACCAGGCGCGCCGAGAGCACCATGGCGGTGGAATGCGGCGAGGCCTAGGAAGGAATGACCTGAGCGAGGAAGACTCGGTAATGGTTGCCGCAGCGGTGGGAGTCTGAGGTTTCTTGGTCCATTTGCCGTCGCGGAAAATAACAGTGTGTGTGAGTAGAGGAATGGCACGGACAGCAATGAAGTAAGGTGGGGCGGTGCGGCTGTGCGGCAGCCTGGCCGGCCCGATAGCGGGGCGAGCAGTCCACAAAAGCTGGTTTGGTAATTGGAGCAAGAAGATCGGATATTGAAGAAGCAGCCGGGCCGTTGGATTAACATCCAGCAGTCCTTTGCTGCTAGAATCGTTGTGGACTAAGTTGACAAAGCCAAAGTACATGTCAACCTAGTAGACCCACAAGTCAGCCTCAAATCTGTCCCAAAAGCATACAGCCCGAAATTTCTAGCCGTATTCAAATTAATTTTAAATCTAAATATACCTTAATTTAAATTCAGCGAAACTTTACCGCACAAAAACAAGAAATTTGAAATATCAAAATCCGAAAAGCAGTATTTTGGAACTAATTGTGCATTTGCTGTATTTTTCCATTTACAGCCCATTTATTATTACTTATAGCCCATTTCTTATTACTTATAGCCCATTTTACGGGCAAAATGCATCCTCCTCGTCTTGAAAGATTTCCGGCCCAGCAGAGCGTGAAAACAAGTAGGCCTCGTTGGTTATTACTGCAAAAAAAATAGCTGGCTAGCCATTTTGAGAAAGGAAAATCAAGCTGGGCTGGTCATGTGCTAAACATATGAAATAAAAGCACAGGCTAGGCAGACCCGGGTCCCTTTAGCCAGTTGATACCCTTCTCCGTCCTGAAAAACAAAATTACTCTGCGCTCTTTGGGTCCCTCTTGTCATCCTCACCATGTCACAGTCATCTCCTTATTCCTCTCTGTTGTTGACCAAGGCGGAGGGCGATGGTGAGGCCTCGAGGCAGAGCGAGCAGGGCAGGGAAGATCACAGCCAACCGTGGGATCACGGGAGCGAGGCGGTCCCTTGGCGCTGGTTTGGCTTTGGCAGCTCGAGGAAGAAGAGGCGAAGAAGCGGACAGGGCGTTGAATGTGAATCAACGGTCAAGGTTGGCTGTCGTTTGTTGACTAAGCGGACACCAAGTAGCATACTTTTTATATATAGGAAGTAAACTGCGAGGAGAATCGTTGGTTTGTCGTCCTCCTCACGAGGCGTTCACCACATAAGTGACTAGCACCCTTGGTTTTCAACCGAGAGGTCTTGGGTTGAGTCGAGGAACTCTCAATTTTATCCTCCTTCCTTCCTCATAAAAAAATGGAAGATTCGTGTGATTTGTATTTACGGGAAGTTGCTGATGTGGGGAATGCAACTTCGCTGATTATTTAGTTAGCCGAGGAATCCCAATACCAGCGAGGTTGGGGTGTTGGACAAATGGCGAAGGAGCAGCGAAGAGGAAGATCTGAGAGCGAAGGTTAAACATGCAGTTCCTCGATCATGGCCAAGCAACAGCTGCTGAAACGCCTTGATAGCAATGAGGAAATGAAAAGAGCTTGTGAAGATAATGGGCAAAATCGATGTGCTCGTAGAATGATTGTCTCTTTATTTGCGATGTATGTAGCACTTTTGATGTATTCGATTAGCTCGACATGAGCACTTTGCTGAAACTAGTAATGAATGAAACCTGTGTGGCAGGTTAGGCGTAGTGTTCTAAACATCTAATGATTTCTATTAACAGAAATCAGGGGTATCCTTTTGCTCATATAAATAAATAAATAGCGAGAGCCCTGCGAATCAGCTGTTCTCATTCGAAGGCGTCGAGCAAATTGCAGTCCAACAGCAAACTATGTCATAAAATTCAAGTTTCACAGCCAAATATGAGTACAACTAAACAACAATGCCATCATGTTTTAGTTATCATACAATCACCAAACACAAATCAGCATACATAACAAGTTATGTTCTCATAGAAAAATACTAAACAACATGTTCATCAGGTTTGGTTATCGAGCAAACACAATTTCACATAGTAGATAAAAAGCGTCTTGACGAGGCAAATATGACAAAAGCAATGTAATCATCATCCGCAGCAGCAGCGTCAACATCTTCGCCATGTGTATCAGTCTGAATCGTAATTCCCCACGATGTCATCTTCTTCTTCGTCCTCAATGTCCTCGAATGTTGGCTTCTTCTTGATCAACTCTTGTATGTCCACAGCACGACAGGCAATCTTTTCACAGCGTCATTGACATGATGGTTCTCAAATATATTAGGAACATCTGTGTTATCTTGTACATCAGGAGCAGTGTAAGCATCATCTTGTTGTGCAACTTCATTAAACGAATTCCTCTGCTCAAACCTTTGCCATACTCTCAAGTCATCACTACGTGCAAATGTGTCTTCCAAGAAAAATATCTGTGTTGCTTGATTTGCCGAAATAAAAGGCTCGTTGGTCTAGTACGCCGCCTTGACATTGATGGATTTGAAATAATCATCAGCTCTGGGTTTTGTGATCTGGAAAACAGGTTATACCAGCAGCGACTGTGAGAACCACACACCGATGATCCTCGAAGCTGGAGATATCTGCAAGCTGAACAATATACATTATGTTAGCATACATTTCATTTGTCTCTTTGTCATACGTATCCGTGCTCATGATGGCACTGTTTTGTGTCTTCTGCTTTACGTCTCGTGCAAGGGTGTTGTGGCGCACATCTCTAAAAACTCAAGATTCATAATGTCTTACCAGTATCGGGACCCATTGCTAGTGAGTAAAGGGCATCATCAACTTCCTGCCCATCCTCCGCATCTTCTTAACCTATGGTTAGAAAATAGACAAGCTGATCATCTTATGTACTCAATATATTAAAAAAGCGGCGATGCACTTCAAAAGCTTACATGGTTCTTGAACCATTTACATAAATCCTGCCATAACCGGTTAGTCAATGTTTCTTGGATTTTGCGGCGGTAACTCCTCTTTGTAGATGCTGCACAACATAGTGATCATGTCAAACATCTAAATATATAAGAATGTGCTGCAAGTATAGTAGATTACGATGTATAAGCTGCGATCTTGCACTTACTTGATATAAGGTAGTATCTCGGGACAGTTATTCAACACATACCAAACCATTTTGTCCAAATCTTTAGGTTTGTCCTCTTGTCGACTCTTCCATAACTTTCGAGCAGAATAATCGAAAACATTGAGCCGGGATTGTCTTCACCCACCTCTTTGCTAAGTTGATCAACTGTTTCAATGTATTTTGAGCAGAATGTCAGCGCTTACAGTAGCAATGTAGGCCTCTACAATGGAACCCCTCGGGTCTAGCTCTGTTCTAACATAGCCCTTGAAAGTGCCTAACCGCCTTTCAATAGGATACATCCAGCCATTCATCTTGGACCTCTAAGTAGTGCCTCATCGGGTAGATGAACAGCCAAATGCACCATCACATCAAAGAAGGCTGGAGGATATATCTTCTCAAGGTTGCATAGGATAGTTGGTATCTTGTCTCTAGGGCGCTCCAAAGCATCTATCACGATATTCCTCTGCGAGTTCACGAAGAATTGTCCCAACTCTGCAAGCTGCTGCTGTATAAGTCAGGCGGCCCAATCCTCTAAGGATAACGGTAAAATCCTTTGAAGTAGGGCGTGGCAGTCATGAGTTTTCAACCCTTGTACCTTGTTTCCATCTGCCTTGTTGTCCTTTCGGGGTTGGAAGCAAATCCATGTGGGAATCTCACCGTGTGAGGACCTCATGAATTCTTTTCTTTTACCTTGTCCAAGGCGTACACAGGTGGTGCCATATCCGTGGTTTACCTTCATTTTGCACTGCAAATCCTTTACGATACCAGGTGTGTCAAATCAATCCTAGATTTTAAGGTATCTTTCGTCTTGCCTTCAATATTAAGAAGTGTGCCGATAATGTTGTCACATATATTTTTCTCGATGTGCATCACATCAAGATTATGCCGCAGATCCAAATCTTTCCAATACTCCAAGTCCCACAAAGTGGACCTGCGGGTAAACAATAGTATCTCTTCTACCCTGCCACACTTCCTTTTCCCTCTACCATTACCAGGATGGTTTCCTGGTGTAATATGCCTGACCTTCTCTAATTCCACTTGCAACTCATCGGCGGTTTTCATGCTTTGCATTGAACACATGTCTTCGGTATTTTCTAGGATGCGGCTTGTCCTTGGCAAGGAAACATCGGTGTCCAATGTAATAGATCTTGCTAAGTATTGCGTATGACAGCGGATTCCTGTCACAGCGTACACATGCATTGTAACCATGTGTCGTTCGCCTTAGTCGACTGTCCGGACGCCGAAGCCTTAGCAGCTTTCAAACACGACGTCCGAGACGAATGGCTCGCCGGACACCTCGGCGGGAGAAGCCGAGAACAATGGCTGCATTAACAAGCCTCATGACCGCTTTTCGCGGGAGAGGATAGTTGGCTGGCAAGATCACGTACCAGCGACCCAAGTACATCGAAGTCGGGGATGGAAATGGAAAACCACGATGCAACAAGGACCAGCGCGGACAAAGGAAACAGCCGAAGAAACCACGGCGATCAGCGCCGCATTGAAGCTCCCGATAGAATCATAATAAACTACCCCTCAAGGACAACAGCGACGAGCTATCAACCTAAACAAAATCTTGGACAAAATATGCCAAATCCACGGTACTCCCGGAAAGCACGCAAACCATACCCACGAGATTGTTGGGTCTTCAAGCGATCCGGCAAACTCAATGCCGAACACAAGGGCTCGACACACCAGCGAGGGCGATGGCGAACCCCACAAGCGAGCACGGAAAACAAAAAATTTCCCACAAAAGTCAAAACAGTGAACTGACTTCAAGTGACAAAGGGAAAAACAGGCGGCGCCCATAGAAACACGCGCGCGGGTCTATCAATGAGAGTCCCAACGATGGTTGTCAAAACCAATCACCTTTGATCATCGAGGACTATTCGGAAGTACCGGAGCAGGGATGGACTGCCTTGATATTAGATCATATAATCGGCGGACTCCAATTTACACAAGTCCTAATGGGCGGAGGTAGCGATCTAAACCTGCTATATCGAGGACACAATCCATAAAATGGGGATAGACCCAACCAAAATTAGCCATAGCAACACCTCCTTCAAAGGGTAATGCCAGGCCTATATGCCCATTATGCGGGCTCCCTCTGCTAGAAGTTGTGTTGGGTCATCCGGCGGCTTCCGCCGTGAAAAGTTAACCTTCCACATCGCCCTATTAAAGTAGCTATCAAGCAATCTTGGGGCCTTGAAGCTTTCGCCCGCTTTAGCATAATACCGCATTATGCATCTCTTACACTTAAAATGCCGGTCCACAGCGGCATCATCTCATTAAAGGGAGTATCAAGTGTTACTCAAGCATGGAAGAGCGTGAGACTGCCTTGACAGCCCCACTAATCCGGCTCCGCTAATCAAAGCACTGAATAGGTCATTGAACCCGAACATGGCTAGGCGAGTCGGCGTAAATATATAGCGCCTACTAGCAGCATACCCCGTACAAGGGACTGCACGCATGTACAACAACAGACAATAAAGCTCAATTTTATTCACTTTTCGAACCGTACTCGGTTTATTTAATATAAAGTACATTTTTCACACGATCTTTTTCTATTCAACTAAGTTCTTCTCTTTTACAGATGAACACCGTGCTACACCGTCGAGGATCTGCACAATGGAACCTGTAGCGAGGCGTGCGGTAGGGACCGTTGCAAGGATTTTTTCAGATTAAGACCTGCGTAAACCTTTTTCTGTCTCTTGTTGATACATCCCGGTTTCTTGCTATACCCAGGAGGAGGTGGCGTTTTGGCATCGGCCGCACCAAATTTTCGGCGTGCACGGACACGGGGGCTTAGGGCATTATTCTGCCCGTTTTCATAAAGACCGAATACCTTAGGGAGTGTTCGGCATCTCGAGATTAGGCCTTATATGCATCAGCTCGAATCATGTCTTTGGTCAAATGTTGGGTTTGCACGGCTCTGTGTTACGGTGCCTTACGTTCCGTTCTATCGGCTAGCGGCACCGGAGAACTCTGCGATTGTGCCCGGTTGGCCGGTGAGCACCTCGATGAAAGCGAAAACTGGTGTCATGATATAGCGTGAGACTGGTCAACCACTTGATGACCCACGGAATGTTTAGAATTCCCCACATTAACAAGGACCATTTCGGTCGGGCACATCGCCCCAAATTCGGGAGGCGCGGTGCCCCTAGAACTATATAGTAGCCACACCATCGAACTCCTATGGCTAAGTGAAAGTGATAAAGCATTATAGTCCGGTTGCCTAGTTTGCTCGCTATCACCTCCTTTACAGGACCAAGGCGTTGGATTAAGTGTGAAAATCGCCTTTTGCAAACACCCCGCACTATGTGCGTGGGGGCTGGTGAAAGCTGCCATCTTTCGGGTTATATACACATATACATCAGCGGCCGCACATAGCGTGTTTAATACTTGAACACACAAGTATAAAAAGCTCTTATATTATATTGAAACATTGTTTTCACAAATCATACATGTCATTAAAAATAATATCCTTGAGCACTGCGTCTCTATTAAGCAGCGCCTGCGGAACTTCCTCAAAATAGTGCTCGGCGGTACTAAACCTGTCCAAATCTTGGGATGCAATGTCGGTGGCCTTCATCTCTGCCCGGTATGTCTTGACACGAGGCAAGAGCCATCCGCGCACCCTCTATGCATCTTGGCCTTCATTGCATCGATATGCGGCACCGCACCAAGGCTGTTGCACCAAGCCAAAATAACTGTTAACTCGGGCCTTTTCGGCCACAAATGAGTCACGACAGCCTTCATGGCAAATCCGGACAACCTATTCAGCTCAGCCCATTCGGCCAAGCGATCGGTTAATGAAAGTGGGCGCTCAGGACTATGGGCTGCGACCAAAAAAGCTCTTAGTTCCGTGATCCTTTTGACCTCTGAAGTGTTGGCGCGTCTGCGGCACTCACGCCAAGTCGGATAAGCATCCTCCGCACCCTAAAGCGGTCCAATTGGCGTAACTAGGATCCGTGAATTTCCTCCATAGCGAAAGGGCTTTCCGGCCGCAATATCTCCGGCTGGCGTAGCTCCTCCTTCATAGCTCTCATTGCGGGCGAGTATCCTTAGCCTCGGTGGCGGCCTTTTCAGGTCCTCTTGTTTAGCTCGATCTTCTTTTCAAGAAGCTACATAGCGGTCGATAGCATTCTTGATTTCACGGCCATCTCGTCCATTTCTTTCTTGCTTGGCGATGAGCAGCCTGTTAATTGCGGCTGCCTCTAAAATAACCGCATCACTTTTACGGCTTGCTCCTTGGCTCGGCGAGCTCCATGAAGGCTCTCCATAGCAGCGGCACCATCTGCATTAAGCATACATGTTGTAAGGCATGGGCGTCAAGCTCCCTTACCAGGTGTCCGCGGAGAAGTTGCATACCTTGTGACTCGTCAAGCCGCTTATTAACAAGCGTGATGTCCACATCCGCCACGTCAAGTTGCCGCTTCAATTCGGCAAATTCACCAGCCGGCTAGCCATCGGACGCCGCCACCTACATAGGAAGGCGCATATTATACACAGGGTTATGATCCTCGGCGCGCCGTCATTTTGACACCGCACCAAGTCTCGAGGGCTACTATCTATCTGGGCGCATTTATATGCAAAAGCTGTCGGAAGGTACATCATTTGTGTACCTCAAAACCCTTGATAAACTTCAGCGGCTTCATGCAATCCGCTTTCAGCGGATGAAATCCTTTCAATCACCGTACCCATTAATGTACGGTGATCTTCGAGATAAACGCTTCGCCCGGCAGATCCTTGACTCCTCCGACCGCCGCCCGTTGGTGCGGACTCGTCCGGTGGCCTTTTCGAAGGCGGACACGGAGGCCGAGGACATCGGCTGCCTTACGGTCCCGCGGTTCGGAGGAACCCTCGCGGCGACACCTCGGGGTTATCCACCTCGCATAGCATGCGGAAGGCGGGCGTTCGCTCTCCATCATCTCGGACCAAGATCCCTGAAGAAGAGCTCTGCTGTGAAGGGCTGAGATCCGAACTACAAGGTAAACTTTCGGTTACCTTTAGAAATAAAGCGGGGATGTCTCTCTTTTAAAAAAATGCCCCCCTTTACTTACGGCTCACTAGAGGCTGATCTCCTTGGGAAATAGTGCAGCCGGGAATCTCCATGCAGAGACCCTCTGGTGAATTTCTTCCCCGCTTGAGGCTTTGGTCTCCGGATCTTGAGCGGTCCTCTTCTCCCCTTGGAGGAGGATCCTCGATCCCCCTTTCTTGATAGCCTCCTTCACGGAGGTAGTAGTTCCTTGTTCCCCCCTTCGCCTTCTTCAAAAGGCACAGCCTCTAACATCTTGGTTGTCTGAGGATCCGGCGTGGTCTCGGGGAGGGGCGGACACTGATCAGTTTGCTTTTGCTATCCACTCTGTTTAAGGATAGATCTTTTAAGGGCAAGTGTATGATAAATATGCGATAGCATGTCAAGATGCAGGACTACTTACTTGAGTATCCGAGGCGATTGCAGCTCAGACCTGCGTCCTCGGTTAAGTCCGGACATGTTGCTTGTGATCCGAAGAACAGTTGGTACATCTCCACAGGCGTTACACCCATAAAATGTTGGAGGCTCGTGGTCCCTCAGTTAAACTCCCACAGGCGGAGGCGGCGTTTGCGGGGCAAGATGCAGCGAATCAGCATGACCTGCGCTACTATGACCAGATTGATCTCTCTCTCTCTCGGAGGTCTCGAATCGGCCACCTGCAGAGAGTGCGTCCTTGGGCGGTCCCGATCGAGCCCTTTATTGACCCATGGCGCCCTTGCGGTGGAGGACCCAGCGGAAGGCAGGTGGCGCCGCCCATTTGGTGCCCCTAGGGCGGTGATATAAAACCACTCTGTTGCCATAAATTGAGCTCCTCTTGAAAAGAGCCCTCGGGCCATGGGCGTCCGCATTCTTGCTTATAACAGCCCCTCCTTTTCTGCTGATGCCCCTTGATCATCTTGGCTCCACTTTGAAGGTCTTGAGCCACAATCCGAAGTGAGGGTAATCTGGAGGAAGGCTTCACATACTGATGAGCAGCGAGATGTGGAGGATGGACTCGGATCAAGTCATGAAATTCCAGCCCATAATAAAACATGAGCCCCCTCACAAAGGGTGCATCGGGAAGCCTAAACCCGAAGGAAGTGTGACATGAATACCACGCTCTCACCGGGCTCGGGAGTGGGAATAACCTCCCCTTGGGCAGGCAGCCTATCACGAAATTTCGTCGGTTAGATACAGGCGTCTCTCGGCTTTAGCACATCTTCTTCCGTGATGGAGAAGACATCCACCGGCCGTGCAGTGAGCCGGACATCGTTGAATGTCGAGCGCCTAAATCTGGATCTTTGGGTGTTGGAACTCAAAGGCGGGCGGATTCGATTGAGATTGAAAGAAAGGTGGGCCTTGGTCTCGTTATAAAGAGGTTGAATACCAAGAGCCCTCCCGTGACCGTTAAGGACTCGCCCGATGGAGGCGTGCCAGCAGAACGGTTGGAACTACGCCCGTATTGATGAGGATCCCGAATAAAGGGGCACGATCTCTGCTCTAACAAGGCGTGCGAAGAAACCGCCTCGCTAAGCAGCTGAGGTGGGACAGTAAAATGATTCATATAAAGGCACGGCCGTGGTGTGATGTCACGCCCGCGAATCGTCAGCGAGATCTGTGCAAGGTTATTCTCTCTCGGTAGTATGTGGAACTTGTTTTGCGAGCGGACACTATCCTTGTGTTCAAAATCTTCTATGAAGTATTAGGAGGAGGAACCCGCCTTGCAATCTGAAGACAATCGCGCGCCCGGATTAAATGCGTAATTGAAGCCTGGTTAGAGAGCTCTTGAGGAGTCTGGATTAGGGGGTGTCGAGATAGCGAACTATCACCGTTGGCGGACTCTGGACTGTGAAGATACAAGATTGAAGACTTAGTCCGTGTCGGATGGGACTTTCCTTGGCATGGAAGGCAAGCTTGGCGATCTGGATATGTAGATCTCCTACCATTGTAACCGACTACTGTGTAACCCTAACCCTATCCGGTGTCTATATAAACTAGAGGTTTTTAATCCGTGGGGCGAACAACAATCATACCATAGGCTAGCTTCTAGGGTTTAGCCTCTCGATCTCGTGGTAGATCTACTCTTGTACTACCCATATCATCAATATTAATCAAGCAAGAGTAGGGTTTTACCTCCATCGAGAGGGCCGAACCTGGGTAAAAACATCGTGTCCCTTGTCTCCTATTACCATCTGCCTAGGCGCATGCAGTTGGGACCCCCTACCGAGATCCGCGGTTTGACACCGACACCAACCTTCTCACTTCTGCATGCAAGCGAGACAACCGCCTTATTTGCATCCGAAGTCCTTTACTAGTACTAATACTAGGAGTACTAGTGCGGTGAGATGGTTTCTCGAAGAAGGCGATGGAGAAGCGGTCGTGAAGAGTGAAATGATAGTTGCTTCGTCCGTGCTTTGTGATTTGGCGCCTCCTTTGCTTTGTGATTTGTGATAGAAGGGATAGGGAGTAGACTACATGCTCTATCTTGTACTACTCCCACATCGTCCAACCATGGGAGAAAGAGGAGAGCGTTGCATTTTTCTATTCCTTCAATCAATCAATCAGGGAGCTTCGGTTCCATCTTTGTGGCTTTGGCAATACCGTCCACAATGGTTCCCACGATGCCAAAAGCTATTTTCACATTTGGCTACACATTGTGGATCCCTTAACCGTACCACTTGGTTTTTCTCCTGTGTGCTATCTATACAAATCTCAATTATATTGATCTAAAAAATTATAGAATCGAGATTAGTAAGAAGGAGGTGATTTTGCCGCGCGGATGGCGGGGGAGGTTTCTTATTTGAGCAATGCTACATCCACGTAATGGTTTACGTAAAGTTACGAACTGATGTGATGTGGGACTATTTGATTGGATTAAAGGAGAGGATTAGGCCCACCCACGAAAATCGGGGGGCATATATAGATTAGATGGAAAGTATACGTAGCAGCTACGTAGCCCTTTGTAAGTCTAGGATTAGGCTTCTTATTTTTGGAGGACATTGTCCTGGCGGTTTGCTAACATGCGGTCCCACATGTCAGTGCTTCACCAAGCCGATCCGTGTCCCACATGAGGCAGAAGCAACACGTGGTTAAGTTGAAGAAGATGAGGGAGAAGCGGATTCAGCAACGAGTGAAATGATGGTTGCTTCGTCCCTCCAACTTAACTGCGGGAAAGGTGCAGCTTTGTGATTTGGCGCCTCATTGCTCATTACTACGCTGGCGCCATGGTAGGGGTGCTTCACCCGGCTGCTCTGCCTTGTATTCGGTATGTACGTGGACCCGGTAGCTTGATGTCCCACATGTCGTGAAAGGGACTAGAAGATTTATGAAACAAGCGCTCCACTCTTATGACGGAGGAGTAGGCGACCACGGCCCGATGAAGCTGTCACTTGTACTATATAGTACTATAGTTTTGTTGTTTACTACGATCCATCGATACAAACCCGATCACACACGAAAGGCGGGATTTTTCCTTGTGATGAATAATCTTGGCCATACATTTCAAAGGCAATTTTAATGTATGCAAACTGAATAATTATAAGTAACAATATGATATCTAGTAAAACTAAAACACATATGATTTATTGTGTTAGAGTGTAGAAGTAGTGCTTGCGTTGCATAGTTGTTAGATGTAACATGCGAGAACATGTAGAGATGTAGTTTTGGAGGGCCTCTGAGAGAGAAAAGCGTATCTGGTCACCGAACTTGAGAATAAGCTGATTATGGTCACTATATCGTTTTGCGGTGATTATCGGTCACTTGCTCACGAGTTCAGCATCGGTTGCACTCTGTTGACCGGCCAAATAGTCTGCGTGGCGCCATGTTGACTAGTTAAATTGACCATGTTCCTTGTGGGTCCCACATGTCGGTTTGCATAGGCAAAAGGTCGGATAAACACAAATTCTGCAGTCGACAAGCCTCCAACCCGTGCGAGGAATCACCTAGTTGTGTATGTATGCATCGGGGCTGATGTGTGCGCATGCGTGTAGGTTGAGCACTTGGCGTGAGAGTGTGTGTTGGTGGTGTTGTGTCTTGGTGTGTGCATGCATGCGTGCGTGTGTGCGTGTGAGTGTTGCATGCGTGCGTGGCTGCGTGTGTGCGTGTGGGTGTTGCGTGCGTTTGTGGGTGCATGTGTTTGTGTGAGTGTTGCGTGGATGCAGTTCGTGTGCATGCGTGCGTGTGTGTATAATCACCACACCAGCTCCCGTGTGTTAAAGCAGGCGGCTCGGCATACCAATACAAGGCCACCTTGTCCGCTGTGCCCGCGGTCATGACTTCAAACCACCGTCCAAATATTTTTTTTGTCGTTTG
Source organism: Aegilops longissima (assembly GCA_021605205.1). NCBI lineage: Eukaryota > Viridiplantae > Streptophyta > Magnoliopsida > Poales > Poaceae > Aegilops > Aegilops longissima. The sequence continues at coordinate 21,583 of JAHIAM010003651.1, read as the reverse complement.
TTTTCATTCTTACTAGTAAGATGCTATTGAATTCATGCACCAGCCAACTCATCCAAAAGTCGAGCGATGGAGGGCGGGCAATATATTTCAACACTCCCCCTCACGTCTAGGCTATTTTAGTCCTTAGACGTGGGATCGATGTAGGACGCAGAATCGTTGGCAGGGTCTTGAACTCAAGACCTCTTAGCTCTGATACCATATTGAATTCATGCACCAGCCAACTCATCCAAAAGTCCGAACTGATGGAGGGAGGCGGGCAATATATTTCAACAGATGCCCGTGCGTTGCACGTAACATCAAGATGCATTTGTATGACTTGTTTATCTTGTGAGATAAAAGGATGAACGAGGGAAGGCCTTATTTGCAAATGTGGAGAGGTGTGTGGGTACCTTTTTGCAAAATTTCCATAGTTTCTTTCCTATCCGTCGAGATATAAATCGGATGACCTATATTCTGAGGATGGCAGGCACACCATCATCACCAACTCTGTTTTTTATAAGAGTGTATTTTATAAGAGTGTAGATGTAGAGTAGATACAAGTCGACGGTGGGCACGATGGTAGTGAGATAATGTGATGCAACACTAGAGGTGCCACGTGGGCGTTTAACTGGTCAACTAGTCATGTCATGAGCAAATACATAGTTATACGGTGAGCTGTGGTATAATAACCACTACACATAAATGGTGACCGTAATGAGTGGATTCTGAAGTCCAATGTACGTGTCGTGCTTTCGCTTCAAATATAATGATCGTCATTGCATATATCGCGAGAAAAGATGAAACATGCATGAATTTTCTGGGGCTTACTTTTAGAGGACACGGAGATAGTTTTGTGTGCATACGTGAAAGGCGTACGAGGGGGTATCACGATGGAGAGAGATGCTCTTCGTTTCTCTTTATTATGACTAACTTTGTATATAGTATAAAAATATACAAATTCACGATTATGGAATAAATATCATTGTGGGCACCATGCAATGCAAATTAAGCGTTCGTACTCCTCCATATAACTTTGTAATGTTGTATATATGTAGAAACTCTAAAATAATTTTTGGCCACACTTTATTCAAAAGGAATGTTGTATGTGAAATAAGCGTGAAGAGGGCTTTTTAGATCAATGGGAGTGCGTGATGTAACATGTGTGAATGTGTAGTTGATGCATTTGGCGGGGCCTAGAGAGGTATGTGTGTGTATTACGTATTCAAGAGAGGCATGGATAGAGGGGCCGATGGGGGCGTGGGAGAGATATCACGAGAAATGAGAGTGGTCTAGAGAGAGAGCGAATATGGCGTCACGACAAGAGATTCCATTCCCTTGAGTGTGTATATGCAAGAGGGAGGAATAGAGGCACCACGAGAAATTTTACGTGTGTGTGGTGTTTGTGTTGGTTTGTGTGGGTGTGAGAAGATAATGAGGCGTGGGGGCGGAGGGTGTGTCACGCATGAGGTCAGTGGGTCGAGGTGAGGCCCTTCGTTCGGTTCCATCCTGCGCCACATTGGTGCGTCCGTGGCGCATTTAGAAAGACCCATGGATGACTAGTCGTACAAGACAAAGATAGCAGAATTGTGAAGGACTCTGTGTCCTTGACAAAGCCGGCTAGGATTTGTAACCCTAGGTTCTCGGACTAAGGTATCCCTTTATCTCGATATTACTATTCATCAACCTAACTTTAAGGGCATCCTACAGAATGCTCTGCTAGAATCATACTAAATCGATTAGGAAGAGGTGTGAGACAATGCGTGAGAGACATGCGTAAAGATAATGTGCGTACATAAGACATGTAGGCAGGTCCATGTATATAGAAAGGGTCGATGAGGATTGTGCGTGTGTATGTTTGCGAGAGGAAGAGTGCTTGTGATAAAGGTTAGTGAAAACATTTGTAAATGGTTACGAGAGGGAGGGAGGGTTATATCTAGAGCATGTGTGCGAGAAAGACACCTCGGGAGAGAGTGTGTGAGCATGTATGAGAGACCACCGATGGAGAGTGAAACTACGTAAAGACTGCTCTACACATTGATTAAAGATATAGATTGTATCCAAATATTAGGATGGGATCATGATATTTGCAATTAGCGTAAGGCGGTCATTGATCCATCGGACATCTAGATTCTATCGAATTTGAGCATGCCTATGTTATTATTCGACACAATTGATCCACATAGTTAGTATTTTGAACTCCGGACAATGCATCGCTTTAGCAATCGAATATAAGCGTGAGTATAGTTCATGTTGTGTGTGTAAAGCACATTATACATACAAAAGTTACACAATGGACATTTTAAATAGCTACTACCTATGAACTAGCATACATTTGAATTCAACTTAAGGTGGTTTTAAAAAATCAAATTCAACATGAAGTCCATTCAATTATTTGAATTTGCTATCATGGCATTTGTAAACCATACCTAAATTATGGGGGCACCAATCTTTGCTCTGATTTTGTACATAATAGCATATGTAGTCGTGTACAAAATCGATTCAAATTTAGCTCCTCCATTCCAAAATAATCGTAGTTATAGGATTTTCAAGTGTCAAAATTTCAAAAAGAAGCGGATAATTTAATGAGTTTTTCAAACATACAAGGTCAAATATAACGTTGTATATTTAGGTCAATCCTCATAGTTCAAGAGTACTCTAAACATGAATGCTTGTGTTTCAAAATTTGAGCGAAGCGCCAAAAAGCCTATACTACTTGAAACGCGTGAGACCAATGTTTGGTAGTAGAAAAATTACTTTTCTAATAACTCCGACCCATGAAACCTACCTGCCCGGCGTCAAAGGTCTAAACCGGGGTAGGTTTGTAGCTTCATCTAGACACCGCATAACCGCATCGAAAAACATTCATACACAATGGCCGCCTAAGCACACATCTTGTGGCCAAAATCGCTCTCGCCCACTATTTGGGACACAGGGATTACCATCCTACCCCGACTCATGATGAGTCCGAAATTTAAGAGGGGGCAAAGTTTGTACTTTCCCAAATGTCAAACAAGCGTGTCCCATCTTACATTCAAAAAGCCAAAAACAAGCGCGTCCCAGGACGAAACATGGTCCCCCACCGTCGATTCCCCATTACGTACCGTGGGCGCCAAAACTACCTCTCCACCAGCCCTGAAACCCGGTGTCCTCCATCCGCCACCCATCCCACCCATCAACACGCCCTCCTCCATCACGCCGGAGCCGATACCCCAGCGTCGTAGTCCACCATAACCTCAACATAGCGCCCTCCACGGCTAGTAGTTGAAGCCGAGGCCGAGTCGTCCGTGCAGAGCAGTTCAACCACGCCGTCCTCGCCTCACCGCTGCCGCTCCAACTTGACCCTCCATCGCACCGAGGTTGTTCCTGCTCGCCGTCCTTCGCCGCCTCGGATCTGCTTCCCCTCATGACATACGGCCACGGCAACCAGATCAACAATTTGGCCATGGGTTCGTCCAAGCTGCACCCTCGAACATCGGTTTCCCCAGTAAAAAGAAGAAAATCGACGCGACATGTGGAGGTGACCACACCGGCAACCGAAAAAGGTACTCCTTTTCCCTTATTCGTGCAAATCTTACGTCTCTGCCTGCACGGTATTCATCCCACGGAAAACACTAGTTGACCGCTTCTTCTTGATACTAGATGTTCCTAGTAACTCGCGATGCACAAGGTTTCTCCTCATATAAAATTTCACCTTAGCTAGAGGTCCGTCCCCCCCCCCCTGAATTTCAATTTCTGTCCAGTTGATTCCCAATTAACGGAAGCATTCCCAGTAACGAGCGCTAAATGCGCCTATTACGTCGGGAAGCAAGCATATAGTGTTTATCTTAGGGCGTGTGCGGCCTAGAAACTCTGGCGCCCGATCTGGAGGTCGGCGGGATTAAAGGATGGCACAGGCGCTGCCAAGCTGGCGGTGGTGTGAGGTCGATGGGAGGCGGGCGGCGGAGGCGAGTGCAGGCGGTGGTGTTGGCGGTTCGAAAAAGATCGTCAACAGTGGTGGCGGGAGGTGAGCGAAGGCCATCTTCCGTTCCTTATAGATCAGACGGTTCATTAAAAAAACGGTAGCCTATTTATTTTCGATCATTGTTATCTTAGATATGGCCACATGTGGTGGTGTCTTTGGAGGAGTACACTGCATTTCCTGTGCTCATATATTACATAATCATACGGAGTAGAATCTAATTTTGTTTGCCATGCAATGTTGTAGAAACTATCATATGTCTCCTGTCATTTATTTTTCAGCCACACTATTTGCTACTTATCTGATTGCACTATTTCTGCACACACTTCACCCTTACTCTCACTATTGTGTTTTTATGCAAGGGTATTTCAGACTCTGCTGCCATGAGAAAGCCAAAAATAAAGAGAGAAATCGCTCCAGCTTACGTATGCTAGTAGGCAAGACCGTTACAAGCGCTATAAAGGTGCGAGTGTCGTGAGATGGAGATGGGAGCGTAGCTCTGGAGTTGATGACCTCGCTCGCAATGAACCACCATCCTAGGTGCTTGCTTTAACCCAGCGGTGTCATATGTGGTTGCATGTTCCATATGGTGTCTAGCTTGTATTGAAAGGCGAAGTCGGTAAGATAAGGAAAGATATTTTTACATGAACCACCATCCGTGAGCACCGGAAGACAAATAGCTAGTCGGGGCCTTTGGCCGAGCCGGTGACAAGCCCAACAAAGATAGGCATCACACGGAAGCCAACTAAAAAGCTGTGATGGTGGCGAAGCAGCCGCCTCCACCAGGCTCTCGGGTCCTAGATGATCATGCTCACCACTCCAGCCGGATGTCTAGCTTGTATTGCTTCAATTTGGTTAAATTGCATCTGCTTAGCTTACATTATACCTTTGAATATGACATGCCTTTATATTTTTGGTACATACTAGTACATCTGTGTATTAACCATGTTCTTACATCAAACTAATGTTCTTGTGTATCCCTCATCAATCACTTATGATGAGGCAGGCGGGCAGGGGACTACTCCTCATTTAAAGAATGCGATGTCGACCTCCGACATGATTCTCAAGAAAGCAAATGCTAGATGAAGATAGTGAGCGTAGCTCTGTAGTTGATTACAACATTTCCCCTACACTAGCATCGCAGTGCTTGCTCTAACTTAGCAGCGTGATATGTGGTTGGATGTTGCATATGGTGTCTAGATTGTAATTCTTCCAATCTGGTTAAACTGCATGTGCTAGTCTGCTTAGTTTATACATTATACACATTAATGTGACATGCCTTCACATATTTAGTACATAGTACATCATCTATTAAGCATGTCCTTACATAAAACTATTGTTTTTGTATCCGCATCAATCAACATGACGAGACACCTTTAGTATATGCAGTGCGATATTAGTTGCATCTTTCATATGATTTATAGCATGTCTTGCTTCTAATTTGTTGAAATTCCATTTATGATGGGATGCTTTTAACTTGGCAGAGCCATATTGGTTGCATCTTTCATGTGGTGTCTAGCTTGCATTGCTTCTTATTTGCTGGATTGGTTTCCGTCTAGTTTACACAAACAGTTGTGAACATGCCATGCCGTCCTATTTTTCGTACATATTCCATCCTGGTATCATGTGTTTGCCTTACATCAAAGTAGTGATTGTCGATATCATGCATGAATGAGTTACGAAGAGAATTGTATTGCTTTTTCTTGTCGGTTTTACTTGACAATTCAAAATCAATAAAGCGGAAGGAAGTTAGCAAGGCAGCGGATAAAGGTGCTCCTTCGAGCGGAGGGCCTCTCTGATTTCTACTCCTCCACACCCCAAGATGATTTACAAGACAACACATGCATAGACACTCAACAAAGCTGTGTTTATGATGAGCACGTCTCCCCTAGTGCAGCATCACGGTGCTCCCTCTAACTTAGCCTTTATTATATGTGGTTTCATGTTATGTGTGATGTCTAGCTTGTATTGCTTCTAATTTTGTTGAATTCCATCTTCTTACTTTACACATTATACTTGAATAAGACCGTGTTCCTATTTCTAGAACATACAATATCATCTATCACACCATGTTCTTACATCAAATTACTACTGTTGTGTAACTTGCAACAATCACTTATCATAAGACACGTTTGACTTGGTGTGATATAGGTTACATCTCACATTCTTTTCTAGCTTGTACTACTAATTTGTTGAAATGGCACTTATGACGAGACAGTTTTAACTTGGTAGAGTGATACTCGTTGCATCTTTCATATGGTGTCTAGCTTTCGATGCTTCTAATTTGTTGAAATGCCTTCTCCTTAGTTTACACATCATAAGCTGTGAATATGCAATGGCACTAATGACGAGAGACCTCTAACATGGTAGTGTGATGTTGTTTGCATCTTGCATATGATTTATTTCTTGTACTGCTTCACATTTGTTTAAACGCCATTTATGATGAGACACTGTTAACTTGGCGGAGCGATATTTGTAGCATCTTTCATATGGTGTCTACCTTCCATTGCATTGCTTCTAATTTGGTGAAATGTCTTCTTCTTAGTTTACACATCATAGTTTTGGTTATCTCTTCCGTCCTGTTTTTCATACATATTTCCTCCTATCATGTGGTTGTCTAACATCAAAGTTCAGTTCGTCTGCATCACGCATCAATTTGTTCTGAAGAACTAAATTGTTATTCATTTTCTTGTCGACTTGACTTAACATGGCGCGAGAGAAGAGGAAGAAACACAGAATGGCGAGGGAATGAGAAGCGGATGAATCCTGCAGATTCTGCGGTATTGATGGTGCAATAGAAGGTCAAAGTCAGCGGAAAATTCTACAAAACGGCATCCCATGCTACGAGTTGCAAAAAGACAAGCGAAACAAACAGCTGCCACAAAACAAGCGAGAGCAGCCCTAGTTCTTGTAACACCTACCATAGTACTACCGCTGCACGATGTACTCGTCGTCAACTAAACTAGCGACACGTTCCCAAGCTCCCTTGCCACGACACTACTTCCCAAGCACTCTTGACACAAGGCGAGTTGGCAATATCAGATGAACCTTGTGAGCTTCAACAGCAAGAAGGTAGTTCTTTGAGTCAAATTCTGATTGCATGCTTCTTTATATGTAGTCTCACGGTTTGATGTACACTAACACTTCCTATGTTTGTTGTTGGACTAGCACCTAGGCGCAGAGAAACAACCATCGGGGATAATGGTCGATAGGTTAACTAAATCTAGAGGAGGAAGAATGGAGATCCGTTTTGAGGCAGGTTTAAAAGGCCACATGATGCTCTGAGTCATCAAGTTAGTATCGAGAGGCAGCGATTCTTTGTTAGGTGTCATGTCGTATCCTCCCAACATGGATTCAATATAGGAATGACAAAAGCGAAACCAGTTCAACACCTTCCTCGACCATTTATCTGTAAGTATGGTTATGTATGGAAACTAGTAATATCGTCTTGCTCTATCAATACTTTCTAGGTTCTTGATAATGAGACTCCCATAATTTTCAGCAGATGAGGTTCAAGTTGGATAGCCAAGATGATGCAACAAGACAAGCTTGCACCCATGTTTTCCAAGTCTGCTCTGCTGACGATGTCGGTATAACTTGCGAAAACTCACTTTGAAGGCAAGGCTAACAGTGAACTTGCCCAAACATCTCAAGTGGAAAATATATCGATGAATCTTTGGAGGCCCGTTAAATCTGGTCGATCCAAAGTATCGGTACATTATATATATGTCATCGGATCACATGTTGAAGTCCTATTTACGCATGTGCCACACAATCTATCTTCTTTTAGGTGAACTGTTCAAGAACAAGGCCAACCGTCTGAAAGTGAAATTCAACAGACGGCGGGATCTTGTAGCTATATTGCACTGCTGCGAGGCTCTTGTAATTAGCTGTAATTTCACTCTTTTAACTGTACCATATTATCAGATCTATATTGACTTGTTCCAAGTGCGGAGGAAAGTCCATAAGGACCAAAAAGTACTGAACCAAATGTTGTGGAAATCTTCAAGGGTGTCACACCAGGCAAGAAGAAGGAATGACTACAGCAGTCAAAGCCGCTGTTGTAAGTCCTTAATCCTCATGTCTTTTAACTACTACTTACTCTGACTTGTGCCTTGAACTGCATGGTTTGCAGCCAATGTCTATTACTCTTTTCAATTTTACACACAATTGTCTTAGCGTATCATTGCACCTTACAAGGTTTAAAGAGAGGTGATGTTCCTTTGATCTTGACCCGTAATCTAGTTCCGTGCTGGACTTGCCCACACAACATTACAACTGCATGTTTGTCTGTTCTCAGTTGTTTTGTGATATGAATGATGTCATACTATGCTTACCGTATTATAAACTTCGTCTCTTTATCCTTAGCCTTCAATACAATGGGAAGAAATAGACAATACATTAGCGATGGTACATGGTCATATGTTTGGAACCTGGTTTTATTATGTACTTTGCAATAAAATACAACTAATATTTTACATGGGTTCACCAGAATAAGTTCTGTATATAGACCAACACTATTTTGTTTGGTTTTGCTGCCTCCTTAATATCTTATGTTCCGGTACTACTAATGTAAAACCTCAACTTTTCAGCGAGCTATGGAAAAAATGGTGGAACCGCCACCTTCTGAAGGTGGCGAGGCAACTATAACCGCAATGTCAGCTCTTGCTGAAGTGGGTCAGTACCTGTCCACTAACGATGCCAAAAGCACATTCTGCGTATCTTGGGTTGGTTGTTAAGGCAATATCGTCCAAACTGCCTCATGATCAAGATATGCAAGCTCAAAGCAATGTTGTATCTGCGCTCGGACACAAGTCCATTCCCTAACGAGACCCTTTGTGAAACAAGGAGAAACATTGCTCAATGTCATCAAGATATGCATGGTTTTGAAACCAGACTATTAGACATTTGCTATGTTGTTCGAGGAGCCTAAGGAAATGAAGGCGAGGTTATGGTGCTCCATCGGATAATACAACATGAAAGCGTAACGATCGGGTCAAATGGTGAGCTTGAACTTACGGTGGTGCATTTATACGCTAGGCTGTTAAGTTTTATGCCAACCTTCCTTTTGTTATATAGTTGTAATTTTTTTGGTGCGATACAAAATTTATTCTTAACGTGGAGCCACCGGCTGAAGAAAACAGCAAGCCATTTTTGTATAGTGTAGGGTGTTCCCTATATTTGCACAGTGGCGATCTTTGATGCAGTGGATGTAATCTGTACAATCGCCTTAATAGCCTAGCGTTAGTTTGACCTTATTTATTTCCTACTCTTCTTTTCCCTGGTTTGCTAGTGGCGCAACTACCACGGGCCATATCGGGCCGTGGGATCCATGGGTCTCCTATGGGCCGTCGATAAATGGGCTTTATGTCGGTGGGCCTCGGGCCGTCGGATAAATGGGTCTACATGGGCTGTAATCGGGCGTAATTGGTATCGGCCCGACCGCGTAACGAGCCGTTAACAGGCCGTGGGACAGCAAAACTTAATTACATCACGGGCATAACGGGTCGTTAATGGGCCAAAATATATGGCCAGGCTGAAAGCGGCAGCGGGTTAAGAGGCGAAGCGGGCTGACTCTTGCCATGGGCCAATTTGGCCCATTAGGGTGCTGAGCCGATAATGGGCGACTCTTGCCATGGGCGAATGGCCCATTAAGGTATGAGCGATGTGGGCGACTCTTGCCATGGGCGGTTTGGCCCATTAGGGGAACAGAGACGATGTGGGCGGAATGTCGAGGGCGAAAAGGAGCCCAAGATTGCATGGGCCGTCAATAGGCAGCTAACACAGGCGGAAGCGGCCCATGTAAATCACGGGCCGTTAACGGGTATAAAGAAAATTACTGTTCATTATGGGCTAGAGTTACCGTGGGCTGTAAAGGGCGAAAGATCTGAAAGGCCTCATATGGGCGAAATCGTTGTGGGCCATACATGGGCGAAAGTGAAATGGGCTGGTATTATATTCGACGGCCCACATGGCGTTGTTGGGACGATTTCCTTTAGGGCCTAACGGGCCATGAGTTAACGGGCGTAAAATGGGCTATTCTTGAAGAGACCGTTAACGAGGCTTTTCATGGGCCAGCCGTTAACTTTTGACCAAGTCAAGCGGGCGGCTTTGTAAGCTAAATGGGCCTTTGTTGGGCGTGCCGCGTGTCGACATATCATAGGCGCCTATCGACCTTGCGGTGACCGTGTTTCGTCCGGCCAATAAGAATTTTACCGTGGAAATTTCCCATTGGTCGGGGCTGTTAACGGGTTATCGGATACAAAACCCCACCCGATAAACACGGTGTTCCGTTACGATGGATGCCGCGTGTTGGTCACCCTTCTGAAAGCACTTACGTGACGCGATTTATCGTCATGGAAGTGGACACTTCGTGATGATAATTTTGGTAATGTCATGGAACATTTCTCTGACGGGACGGTATGACTATCTTGATTACATCATTAATTTGTCATGGATGTACATGCATGACAAAAAACACGACCTACTGTGACAAACACGTATCATCACAGAAGTGTATTTTTTTGTAGTGCTTCTAGTATTTAATAGTACTGCGCAAAACAAAAAAAACGTCCCTCCTATTTCATTGTTTTTTTAACACACTATTTTGGTGTTCGGTTTATGTTGCCACGTTTGTGGACCGACATTGTGCACTTTTTATTTTACTTGGTTGGTTCGAGCAAATCTCTGGGTGTGCACGATGCCGTATACGTGCATGTTTGTACCTAAATTTCAAAAGTGACGAATTGTGCGCGGCCTTGACCTCTCTCTCCCAAACAAATTGCATTTTCGATCCCCAAATCTCGCTCCGGCCTCCAGCGTTCGATCGCCTCTGCCTATCCACCCGTCTTTATGCGCCCACTACTACTTGCCGCCAAAAAAGCCCACATTCTTGCGGCGAGATGATCCTACCTCCGGGAGAGGGTGTGTGGCTGAGTGCGCTCCGTCTCGGCGGATGTGGACCCCATGAATGAACTGGTCGATAAGGGCGTAAATGCGCCGCCGATTCGCAGCCGCAGCTGGTCCAACACAGCACCAACAACGATGAATCGGTTGAGTGTGCGAGATATTAACCCTAGAATTTGCCTTCTCGAGCTTAACCCTAGAAATTGCTCTCTTGTTATTCCTCGCTATTACGTATAGACAATCGTCTTGTTTGCCTTTTTTATTAATAAATGCGATTATCAGTCCTAGGGTTTGCAAATTTAGATGAATGGATCATTTGTATTCCATTTTATGCACATCTTTCATATAACCAAAGTATTAGAAACCAATACAAAGAAAAAACAATCTATTACCTGCCTTTGATATAATGTACAATTATCTGGCATGAGATTTTTTTTTTCTTCTAATACCAGATTGCAGATTTGGAAGAATGGGAGAACTACCTACAGCTGAGGGAAGCTTTCAGAAAGAAAATCTTCAAGTGGCTCATGGCTGGAAAGATTGTGTACCGGCGTAACGGTCTCTATAAATGCTCATTTTGTAGGAAAGAGAACCAGCATTCCAAAACCACAGCAATTGCAACTTACAGAAAGAGGTGGCATCTTAAGGCAAAACCTGCTGAGTTGGCCAACAAATTGGGGAGGGTGAAGACCTAAAAGCATATAGTCATGTTTGTTTTTTGTGTTCTATCGACACCAAATGTAAAAGAAATATGGGCCCACATGAACAAGTATCAATCTTTATCTCCTTCGACGGTCAGTCCCACATTGGCCAACATGAACAAGTGTTGATCTCATTGGACTTACATCCTGGCAAAATTCGGTATCATTCTGAACCTGCTTCATGGGAGGACTTTCGGGACGGGAAGGGTCCGTCTTGAAGCATTTTTTGTCAACATCCTTGAATTGGACCAATAACCTTGTACCAACATGACTAGCATGATTGCCAAGTTTCGTAGCTTTTTGATGTTGTAAGGGTTATCTAGGGCTTTCGCGTCGATAAATCATACTAATACTTACGTTTTTTTCTGCGCTTTGTCTTTTCTGCGCGCTCGGTGGGCTGCCATGCATCGTGTCGTTGGGCTGTGTAAAAGCTCACCCGTTGGACGGCGATGCCGCCGCCGTTACATGCGCCCGGCGAGCCTCGTTGCATGCGGTTTCATGCATCGTCGCTTCACCCTACGTTGCATGCGTGCACATACGTGAAGAACGCAGCGCCCTTGAGCCGTCCCAGTTGACCCGACCGGCGGCACATAGGCCAACATAAACTTCGCATTTTGATTCACTCGGTTTCCCATGTACACTCCCGATGTCGCGGTGGGAGGAAAATTTGTTCACATTTGACCCCATTCTTGCCACGGTGGCTATTTAAGCCACCTATCATATTCCTCTTCCTCTCACACCTTCATCCATCTCCCATACTCTCCCACCTGCATTTTGCGCATGTCCTTCTTCTTCTTCACCACAAACAGCCCCAAGAACCAGCCCGTCGCAGCCATGCGATTCTTGAGCCAACCTCGCTTCCCCCCCCGTGCGGAGATGCTCTACCCGCGGGGTGTCGTCGAGCACCCGCCGTGTGTGGCGATGTAAAGGTGGAGGCGCAAGGGGCTCACCGGCTTCTTCCTTGGGCGGCTCACGGGCACCTCCTCGGGGATCTCAAGGATGTGCAGTCGAGGAGTCATCCTAGCAGGGTTGTGGTTGCTATCCTTGCCCACTTCACTAACCCCTTCGACGCGTTTTACCTCCTCGGCCGCGTGTTCTGCTGTGGTTGTGAGTTCATAGCTTTCACCACCCATAACATCTTCACGGACTACGACAACGTCTCCCCCACGGACGAGCGCATGCACACTCTGCCGTACCCCATCAACAACACCGTGGACGAGCAATGAAGGGCGCCCGGAGGAGGATCAAGGAGGAGCCTGGTGGAGAAGCGGCGGCCATCTATCTATCTATCTATCTATCTTTTTTAGCTAAAAAATCTATCTATCTATATTTTTCTTGGTGTTATTTAAGTTGTAAGCGTACTATTAATTCATGTTGTGGGCTTTGGTTGGCCCGAATTATCTATATTTATTATACAAAGTTTTACAGTGGTTGGTGATACGTCTCCGTCGTATCTATATTTTTTGATTGTTCCATGCCAATATTATTCCACTTTCATATACTTTTTGGCAACTTTTTATATTATTTTGGGACTAACATATTGATCTAGTGCCCATGCAGTTCACATGCATTGCATGTTTTTGGTTTATAGCGGATCTCCATATATACAAGCGGTGAAAGCAGGCGAGCAGAGCTGTGGCGACCTGACCCAAAATCGGTCAAATCTACGTATGCATACCATCCCAAGATCATCTTTGGTACTCACGATTACATCGATAAAGTAATCAAAGTTCAATCACACCTGAATATCATTAAGCGATTCTCATATAGAGTCTTTATTACAAGGGAATAAATTGGCTCAAGGCCAACTCATGAGAAATAAATTACTAATGCTGCGAGCGTCGAAGGTAGCGAGTCCATCCGACTCAAGGGCAATCGCTAAGCGGGCGTAGCCTCACTCTGATCGGAATATATCTACGCAACATAATACATTGCAGCCATGTAGGTCAGCTTTTGGAATAAGGCGGCAAGTCATGAAGAATAACAATAATAAAGTTACTAACTCTATATGCAATTTTGGCTGTGGAGCTCTAAGTTTCATCATTTTGCGAAAAGCAAATTTTATCCTACTACGATGGACTTGCTTGCAAATTACTACAATTGTTGGTAGTTATTGAGATGGTTCCGCCAACCAATATCTCGTTCCCAAATTATTAAGTCATAAACTCACAAATTAATTCATTAGTTTTAGTGTCGAGATATCCGAATACTTCCAAGTTCGAGGCTCAAATGTAAAGTAACAGGGACACGGCTAATCGATTAGATCTTTAACTCTGCGGAGGGTTGCGCACTTTCCCATAAGAATCATTCCCTCCTTTAAAGTCTTCGCACTTCATGGTGTTTGAAGGCGGGGCCAGATAAACGAGGGTCTTCAAAGAGTTCTTACGGCCCTTGCGGTACCCATCCAATCCTACCGTTCGTCTACTTCTTGTAGTACCGTCCAGCCAGCGTCACTACTAGGGTCAACCCAGCGAGCCCATAATGGCTTGCGGCTGCCTGAGTAACTTCGGTCATGGGGCATCCATCCTTCTCTTCGTGGCTGGGTGAAGCTTTCCGCGGAGATGTCATGGTGCTTCTCCATGCATCCCGGCCTGCCCAGGTGCTCGGGGTGCCGTCAACGTCCTCCACCCGGTAGTGATTTTCGAAGTCCATCTTGATCATTGTAGTTCATGGGGTTGTCATCATCATTGACTCTCACATCTTGCTTATGAATATCACTCATACCCAAATCCGTCTCTGAGCATAGCAAAATAACTACTACGTCCGGGGTCATGGTAACAAGGGGTTGGTTCATCCTACCACATGATACTACTCAAGTTTAATGACTTCAAGATTTCACTACTGCATGCATGGTGGGGTGGTGACAACTACTAATGCACAAAACATAGGTATAGAAATAACATGATCAAAACTTGCCTTCTTGATGATCCTCGTAAGCTAAAAAATTAAGTAGTAGCAAGCTTAGCACTCAGGAAACTCTCTGAGACAAACAATAACACAATAAGCACAAAGCAATATGATCACACAACATAACAAAAGTAACATAACACAACAAAACAACCAAAACCAAATCCAAAAGGAAAACTCAAAGAAACCAATTCAAAGTTTTCCCTACTCCAAACAATAACTAAAATAGTTTTATATAACAAAAATTCCTTAATATAACCTAATCATGCTTTTAAGTTAACTTAATAGAAAAGGTTTCACTAAGCAACTAGGAGCAAAAAGAATTAATTAAAAGCTATTATAAAACTCATTTTAGGCCTAATCCAATTTGTATTAAGAAAATAATTTAAAACTTTTATTAATTATAAATAAAAGTTCATCTATTAAAATAATGAAACTAACCTAGAATCACTAATCACAAGTTAAAAATAAATTCATTTACTAATTAAAATATTAAGAAAACAGGAACTAGTTAATTAATTAGGTTTAATAGGATTCTGTCTAAAACTAATTATTTATTAATCCTAAAATACCCAAGTTAATTTCTAGGGTTTGGCAATGTCAAAATAAAGTGGTGACAAAAAAGAATCATGCAAAATAATTTTTCTAACTAAAGTTATAGCAGATTTACTATTCTGACCAAAACTAAAATAAAGCAATTTTAATTATTTTAACATAGCTAAATATACAGAAACTACATAAAATTTGCAATCCAACAAAAAAGAATCACTCAAAAATATTAAACAGAATAAAAGATATGAATTTTGAAAGCGAAACTATTACGCTAAAACAGAAAAATCAAAATAAAAGAAAAAAGGCCTAATGGGCCTATCTTTGTGCCACAATCGTTAGATAGCCTAACGGGCTCTAGGGTTAACTAAAGCGAACCGGCCTAAAAAATAAACCTAACCTAAAATAAACCGATTGGACCGGCGGTTTTATAATAAAACTTACCCCTTGAGGTTATAATCCTAATCGTTGATCTAGGATCGGACGAGAGGCGTTTTCGGCGCCTTACGGACTCGGCGGCAATGGCGGCGAAATCGTCGGGGCTTGGCGTCGGGAGCTCGGCGAGTCGTCGGGAAGATCTTGAGGAACAGGAGAGTAGTTCGGTGGGGTCGGGGTGGTCGAGGTGGACTAGAGGCGTCGGCAGGCGACTATGGCGTGATGGCGAGCTCGGGTTCAGCGACGTCAGCGGGAGGAGAGGGTCTGGCGAGCTCTCGGGGAATGGGGTGCGGGGCTCGGCTTTATAGCCAGGGCCTCGGGCTCGCTTGGGAGGATCGAGGCGGATCGGGATCCGGATCCCGGGATCCGCGATCTCAGCGAGTCGCGTTGCGTGGGCGAGGGAAGAAGAGGCGGGCCCAGGTCGATGAGAGAGAGGAGGAGGAGCAGGCGGGTGGCGAAGCACAGGGGTTTGGCCCGGCGAGGGGCTGGGCTGGCTGGGCTGGCTGTTGGCCTAGTGGGCAGTGGCTTGGGCGGCCCAGCGAGGTCTTGTGTTGGCTGGCACTGGGGTGGCTTTGGTGGCGCCAGGGGTTTTTCTTTATTTTTTAAATAAAACAAAAACAAAAATAAAACAGTATCTATAAATATTTTATATAGGGTATATATATACCAAAATGATCAGGGAATATTCCTTTCATTTGAACATTTTCCAAAGGCAAAATCAAACTTCATAAAATCTATTTTTCACATTCAAATAAATTTCAGATTTGAATCCAAATCTTTTAGCAATGTTTTCTTCTGATATTTTTGGAGTGTCATGTTTGCTCCTCTCATACTTTTGATCAAGTATTTATCAGGCTTAGTTTTTGAAATGTTTCCCATGCCAAGTTTGAAATTCAAATTCAAAACTCAAAATTCTCGAAACTTCAAATGGCATTCAAATTCAAGCAGGATGCATAGGATGCTTATCTATAATTGTAAAACATTCCAAATAGGAATTTGGGATGTTACAAACCTACCACCTTAAGATGAATCTAGCCCTCGAGATTCGGGTTAACTAACAAATAGAGTGCGGATGGTCTCGAAGAAGATCTTCTTCACGCTCCCGGTGGCTTCTTCCTCGGTGTGGTGACTCCACAGCACCTTGCAAAATTGATGATCTTGCTGCGGGTGACTCTGCTTGCGGTCTCGAGAATCTGGACGGGTTTCTCCTTGTAAGTCAGATCCTTTGTCAAGCTGTATGGCCTCTAGGGGCCTTGTGTCTCTCAACGGAACATCGGCCTTGTCGGCATGGCACTTCTTGGTGAGAAACATGGAAGACATCATGAACTCGGACAATCCTTCCGGCAATTCCAACTTGTATGCAACTTCTCCTGACGTTCGAGGATTTTGTAGGGGCCAATGAATCGGGGTGCTAATTTTCCTTGACTCCAAACCTCTTGATTCCACGAGTGAGAGACACCTGAAGTATGCTCGGTCTCCCGCCGTAAGTCACTTCCTTAAACTTCTTGTCGGCGTAACTCTTACATGTTGTTGTGCTATCTTGAGCCTGTCTCGAATCAGCTTGACTTTCTCTTGGAATCCTTGATAAGATCGGAACGAAAATGATCGATCTCAACATTATCCCACACAATGGTGTCCTACACCTCCTTCCGTATAGAGCTTGAAAGGGCCATCTTCAAACTGGATTGATAAGCTGTTGTTGTATGAGAACTCTGCGTATGGCAAATTATCATCCCAGCTAGACCCATAATCTAGCACACAAGCTCTCAACATGTCTTCGAGATCTGATTGACTCTCTCGGTGCATCCATCATCTGCGGATGAAAAGCTGTCTTGAATTCCAGCCTCGTACCCAAAGTTTCATGCAGCTGCTTCCAAAACTTTGAGGTAAACTGCGTTCCTCTATCGACACGATTTTCCTCGAACTCCATGCATACATCGATCCTGGTCATGTATATCTTGGCCAACTTAGCACTGGTATAGGTAGTCTTCACGGGAATGAAGTGAGCTACCTTAGTCAAGCGATCAACTACTACCGGATAGAATCATAACCTGAGCGGGTCTGGGTAATCTGTGATGAAATCCATACCAAGTTTCTCCCATTTCCAATCGAGAATCGGCAAAGGTTGAAGTAACCTGCTGGCTTACGATGTTACTGCCTTTACGTTGACAAACATCACATCTTGCTACGTACTCGGCAATGTCCTTCTTCATACATCCACGAAACTTTGCTTCAAATCCAGGTACATCTTGGTGTTGCGGGGTGAATCGAATCTGTGAATCATGAGCCTCTGAAGAATTAGCTTCTGAGCTCGGGATCATTGGGCACATCATCGATCCTCAAACCATATAGTTCCGTGTTCATCCTTACGGAATCCTTTAGCTTTCCTTCCTCCATCTTTTGCTTTATCTCATCGATTTCCTTGTCCGACTTAGGGCTTCACGAATCCTTCGGTCAAGGTGGACTGAACTTCGAGTTGCAACAAATCCTTTGGAACTATCTCGATCGGAGATCTACGAGGTCATCGACTAACTCTGGGGTAATCCTCCTGCTTGTAAGAGTATTCACATAACTCTTACGGCTCAAAGCATCTGCTACAACATTAGCTTTACCGGGGTGGTAATGCAGTCTCATGTCGTAGTCCTTTATCAACTCTAGCCATCTCCTCTTTTGAGGTTCAATTCCTTCTGCGTGAAGATATACTTCAAACTCTTGTGATCTGTGTAGACATCTGCGATTTCCGATGAAATGTCTCCAGTCTTGAGTGCATGCACTCAGTTGCTAACTCCAAATCATCGTGGCATAATTCATCTCATGAGGCCGTGGCTATGCAGGCATAAGCTACAACCTTACCTTCTGCATCAATACTCCTCCAGGTCCTTGGCGAAGCGTCTAATAAACCTGGTATTCCTTGTGTATGTCGGCAAAATCAACCTTTGGAGCTGTGACCAACCGTTTCTTCAATTCCTGAAAACGGCTTCACATTCCTCGGTCCAAACATACTTGGCTTCCTTCTTCAACAGTTCAGTCATGGGCTTGGCAATCTTGAGAAGTTCTCAATGAACCTCGATAATATCCTGCGAGTCAAGAAAGCTGCGGATCTCCTTGGTGAGGTGGGTGGCTGCCAATCGGTGGTGATTCAACCTTGGCGGGATCAAGCTGCTATTCCTTCTCCTGAAATAACATGTCAGAGGAATCCAACTTCCTTCACCAAAATTCACATTTGCTGAACTTGGCATACTGGCGATGTTCTCGAAGTTTCTCGAACTAGGCATAAATGTTCCTTATGCTCTTCCTCGTTCTTGGAGAAAATCAATATGTCATCGATGAAGACCACGACAAACTTGTCCAAATACTCCATGAACACCTTGTTCATCAAATTCATAAGTATCAGGGAGCATTAGTCAATCAAATGACATGACGGTATACTCATATAAGCCATACACAGTAGTGAATGCTGTTTTGGTATATCCTTTTCACTAATTTTCAAGCGATGATACCACGATCGAAGATCGATCTTAGAAAATACCTTGGCTCCAACAAGCTGATCAAACAAGTCATTGATCATCGGCGGAGGTACTTGTTCTTGATGGTTACCGTTCAATGCGATAATCCACAACCATCCTCAAGCTTCCATCCTTCTTCTCTACCAAAAGAGCTGGGGCTCCCCAAGGTGATGAGCTTGGGCGAATATATCCTTTCTCCAATAACTCATTTATTTGATCCTTGATTTCTTTCAACTCATTCGGTGGCATCCGATAAGGTCTCTTGGATATTGGGGCTGTGCGGGCAATAACTCGATCAGAAATTCAATGTCCTGTCGGTGGCATTCTGGTAATTCCTCAGGAAACACATCGGAAATTCTTGCACTCTGGCACTTCCTCTGAACAACTCCGTGAGAATACTGATTCTTCATCGGCTGTGCTGGCTACATACTTGATCCTCTTACGCTCTGGGGTGGTGGCAGAATAGACTTCTGAGCACGATCAATGTTCCTTCAAACTTTGACAACCAATCCATGCCTAGGATTACATCCAAGGTGCAGGTTTCCAACACTATGAGGTCCACGGAAATTTATGATTCCCGATGTTGAGGTTGCGGGACAGCCTACACCTGCCATCATTTCTCCTCTGCGGGCCCGGCGAAGGGGGCTTCTAAGGGTTCTAGTCGCAACCGTACTTTTCCTAACTACCCTTGATATGAATGAATCGTTGCACGAGAATCAAAGAGAACCAAAACTGAGCGTGAATTCAATAAAACTTACCAACCACGATTATCGGCTGATCATAGGCGTCCTCCACGTCGATGTGGTTCACACGAGCACGAGGAGCGGTTGGCTTCTTCTTTGAGCCTCCATTGCCATTTCCATTCCTCTGCTTGGCCTCCGGGCGGTCGGTGGCGTAGTGCCTGTCTTCGGCACTTGAAGCGGTGATGTGGCTCAGATCCTTGAACCGGGCGAAACGGTGCTGATTGCCATTACCATTGCCATTGCCATTGCCTTGGCCTGACTTGTTGTCTGGCTGCGGTTGTTCCCATTTCCTCCATGGTTATGAACTCCATGGTTATGATGGGTGTGCCCTCCAGAGTCACGGTGCATAGCGGGGCTTGCTGAGCTCTGAGTTGTGCTTCCCTAGCTGTACTTCCGCTTGCGACTTCTATCTGCTGCTGCTTGCCTTCGAATGGTGGCCTTGTCTACCAGCTCTGGTAGTTGTTGAAGAGTATACAATAAGCTGCATGCTCAGTTCATCATTGAGTCCCTCAAGGAACTTCTCACCTTGGCGGCATCTGTGGCCACATCATCGGGGGCATAGCGGCGAGCTTGCTGAATTCATCCACGTCTTGTGCCTGATCACGGTTCCCTGGCGCAAGTTGCGGAACTCACGCTTCTTGGACTCATGGCTCCGGTGAGACATGAGCGGTCTGGAAAACCTCTTTGGAATTGGTCCCAAGTGATGGCACCAATGGGAAAAGTGGCGGTGTAATTCTCCCACCAAAGCTGCAGGTCCATCCGGTTGATGCGCGACAAAGCGCACCTTCTCAACATCGGTGCATCCAACGGTGACTAGCTCTCTTCCGATCTTGCGGAGCCAATCATCGGCCACAATCGGCTCGGTGCTACTAGAGAACACTGGCGGATTCAACCTCAATCGAGTCAAGTTGTCCACGATGGGTGGTGGCGGTGGCGGTGGATTGTTGGCGGTGTTGTTACGATTCGAATAAGGCTGCATCGGTGCATTACATTGTTGGAGCAGCTGGGTGAGCTCGGCGAAACCGATGTCACGTCTCGGAGGCATCTGGTGTTTTGGAGTGGATGAGAGGTTTAGAATAGAACAATGGTCTACACTACCCATATGAATGCACAATCATAACACACCAATCATTTATTCATTCCACTCAAACATGGTTCAAACTCGATTACAAAAGCTCATGACTAATCGAAGGGAAAACATCGGCCTAACGATCGACGAAAAAGTAAAAGATAACATGGTGGTCGACTAAAAGTCTTCATCGATGGCGCCTCCTCTTGGGGTTTCCTTGATGGTACTCCTTGAAATCTGATCATTGCTCATGAGGGTGCTTCATCTCCACTCGGGTAAAGGTCCTCTCCCAAGTCCATCTTTTCCTCTATCGCGCAAGCTTCATCTTGGATCGTCGACTATCTCCATGAAGTCGTGATTTCTTCCTCATAGCCAAGGAAGTCTGCGTGCCTTCTCCTCCGTTCGATTCGCGGAACAAAAGCTTCGGTGTGTCTTTGAGTTCTGGTGATGCAGATCTCCGTTTCTGAAGACACTCCAAGTCTGGATGTATGAGAGAGTGGAATCGTCCTCAATGGTGCGGATGATATCTCCATTCCTTGCCTGCGAGAAACCATGGCGAGGCTGGTGATCGAGCTCGGCCACATACTCCTCTCGGAGATGTCCAAGTGCTCGATAGATCGCCCGTCCCTTCCGATGATCCAGTTGAACTCGGTGAACTCAAAGTTGATAGGCTCCGTGTGTCCTCCAAAGGTTCTCCACAGGATATGCACCTCAATCACATGGCGGGTGTCCGTCGGAAGTGCATTAGTGGGTTTCCGGTGATCGAGGTAAGCAATCTTGGATGCTTCACCATCTGGACCAGCTTTCTTCGAAGGGCATCGTCTCATCGG